>JAODKL010000038.1:11231272-11250267 GCA_026780765.1 Petrocephalus schoutedeni
CCCGGCCCCCCCCCCCCCCCCCCCCCCCCCGTGCTCTCTCATGGTTGCCATGGAGAATCTGTTCTTTTTCCTCCCAGTGGAGGAGAAATTAACACCATTTTTTAATTGGCTCTGGGGCCTCGATTTCCACCCGTACTCCGACTGCCGGGGACTGAGGAGCAAGGATCGGCTCCCCCATTTTGGCTCCCAACCCCCCCCCTCCCCGCACCCCCGTGCGCGGTGACCCCACACCCGCGGCTCAGCTGTGGCCCCTGCGAACAGCACAGAGGACGGCCCAGTGCGTCTGTTGCTAGGGACGGCGCCTTTCCCCCAGGGGGGGTGGGGGGGGGGGGCACACTCACATCTGCATTCCCTCCCCACTGAGATAAAACCTCACGGTACCATTTGCAGAACTTGGGCCGGGTCTGACCGGCTGGTGCCGAGCCGCTATTTACTTTGTGAGGCGTGCAGCACAGCCGCCTCTCAGTGGCTTTTCTGCTCGCGGTAAGCCAGTGCTTCGCGGTGGCCCTGTGGCGTGTGAGCGAGCCAGTCCCCGGGGGGCCCGCCTTCTCCGCCGCCCCCTTACAGGCTGATTAACTGTCTCCTCACACATTAGGGGCTGGGAGCCTCGTCCAGCCCCCCCCCCCCCCATCCCGCATGTTAGTTTCCTGCACCCCGTTATCGACGCGCACACCTTTTTCTCAGCTGGGCTTTTTTTTTTCACGCCCCACAGTCTGTCTGCTCCAGAGAATGGGCCTGGGGCTCGGCCCTAACCCCCCCCCCCCCCCAACGCCCGCCGTGGTGCCAGGAAATGCTGGCATGTGGCGTGTGCACCCCCACAGGGGTGGGGGGGGGGGGGGGCGCGGAGGGAGGGGGGAGAGAAAGGGGGAGGAAGGGATGGCCTGGGGAATTTTGTGAATAGGAGTCTTCTCCTCCTTGTCCTCTGCGCTCTGTTCTCTGGGGGGTGGGGGGCGTTTACACAAAAGTGTCCTCCCGGGAACCCCCCCCCCCCACACACACACACACACCACGAGCACCACGCCTGTCTCAGCCCAGTCTCCTGCTACCGGCAGATAATTACCTGGCATCGTGGCGTCTGTCTGTCCATCCCCCTGCGTCTGTCTGAGCGCCCTAGTCCCGCGTCACGGTCCCGTAACTTGCCGTAATTACGCTGACGGATCCGCATAAGGGGTCACTGCCGGGGATAATAATAACCACTATGATTAAGTCAGCTGCCGTTGTTTATTTCATGCAAAGTCTTTCCCTTCCGCGACTCGTGCCTGTGGAGCCGATTCCTCCGTTGAAACGAAACACACCGGCCGAAATGAAAGGAGATGAAACGCTTTCAGTGGGGGGGGGGTTGTGTTGGTGGGGAGGCGGGGGGGTGGTGGGGGGCGGAGCAGCGTGCTTTGTTGCCTCTGGCACGGGATATTGGCATTGTCAAGTATTTAATCATCCAGTGGAAGAGAGGGAGCAGAACCTGGAGGTAATGTGGATGTAATGAAGGGGCATTTATGAACTGGCAGTGGGGGGGGAGGATTTCACTGGAGAGCAGGCAGGGTGCCTTCCCCCTTCCCATAATGCTCTCTGAGCTTCAGGCAGACCCCCCGGAATAGGCTTGGCTACTCTCCGCCATAACTGTTCATAAATTCTGAATTCATGTATCTTTTTAATGGGATTGTCGGGAAAGAGGAAGCGAGCTTTTCCTGCAGTCTCTTGCGCAGAGTTCGAGAGCTGCTGGGATGCCCCTTTGTGGGGCCCGGTTCCTTCGACCCTGCGCCTCATCCAGTCCTCCTCGGCACACGCGGCCAGCCCGCGCGATAAGGAGCCCGCTGTGTGGTTCATTAACCGGGCCGAGCTCGATCATTCCTGCTGGTGCCTTTGTCTGTATCGCTGTCTCTTGGTACATTTGTTTCCCGGGCCGGGTCTGGGTCGCGGTGTTGAAGTGCCACCGATCGCTCGTCCGTCCCAAGGGCCTCCCCCAGCTCGGACACCTCCGGTGCCCACTCCGCCTTCTCCATCTCCAAGCCGAGGGCTTGGGGCGTGGGGGGGGGGCAAGGTTTAGGGCGGGCGGCCGTTTAGAGAATCGACCCTGGGCGGTCTCCTAGCAACAGAGCCGGTTTCAAACGGGACGGGGGAGTGAGAGAGAGAGAGAGAGAGAAGAGGGAAGAGAGTGAGAGCCTCTGCTGGCATTATTCTGAGCGGAGGGAGACCCCCGGTGTTTGCCTGAGTGGGGGGCCGGGGGAGGGGCCACGTGGCAGGGCCCAGAGGGGCACCTTGGGCTGTAGCGGTGGCAGCACCTGTTACCTGTTCAAGCCGAGCGGTTATCTCACAAAGCCGAGAGATCCCTCCCATTTTTTTGCCTCCTTTCTCTGCCTCCATTGCCAGGCGGCTTTGAGCCGGCTTCTCTACGAGCGGCGGTTAAATGGGTGGGAGCGGCTCCAGCTGGCCGGCCGAGCGTTGGTGCGGCTGTGCCGGGTGCCGTGCACAGGGCCGGCCCGGGTGAAGCCGGGCCCGGGGCTGTGACCGTCCAGCTCACCGCCTGCCTAGAGGGGCAGCTCTCCCCCCTCCGTGTCCCACTTATCTCCATGCTAGGGCACCGCCTGTCACGCGGCATAGCATCCTGGACCGCTGATGTGCCCCAGACTGGGGGTGGTGTGTGTGTCTGTGGGGGGGGGGGTGTCTCAGCATCACGTGACCTGGGCATGCTGGCAGCGGGCGGTACAGCCGTCTGTGCTCCCGGGGGGCATTAGCATAATCTTCTCGATGCTAAATAAAAAGGGAAAGCTAGCCAGGATGGATCACCGGGGTCCTGGGGTACAGAGAGGCTGTCCGGCGGCTCGCCGGTCGCAAAAATCCGCAGATCAATCACCGTCATTTTTTTATTCTCACGTCAGGTGCCTGGTAATGAAAAGTATGCGGAATAATTAGAATAAGTGAAAATAATGATTATATTAAAATAAAAGGACACCTTTTGGAGAGTAGCTGGAGTGGGCTGGATTAAAGTCTGCCCTTTCCAAACACGGTGCCATGCTGCCATAGCAACAGTTATTACCTAGCACCTGGGAAAGGGAGAACGGAACATGTGAGGGGAGAGTGGCAAACTGGGAAAGGGTGGGGGTGCACTGGAGGAAGAACTTCCCGCTGACAGTTACGGGGTGACTGATATGACCCCAACGGGCGGGGGTCATGCTATCAGAGGTCAAGCAAGTTGTCTGCCCTCAGTAGCCTTTGTCCCGTAGAGAACCAGCACACTGTAATCGTATGTTTGTCCTCCATCCTCCATTAGATTGTTCTTAGGAGACTGGATAAGATTGTGCTGGCAAGCCCAGTGGGGGGGGGGGGGGTCTGGCAACAAAAGCAGGCGCACGTCGCGCGCCCGCGGGCGCCATTCGCGTCTCGCTCGGCGTCGATGTCCGCGTCACGTGACCCGCTGCCCCGTGCACCTGCCCGAGAGGTCGGCCGCGGTTTCCATGGCAACAAGGCCTGCCTCGCGGAGAAGGGGCGCCGCGCGGGCCCGGCCGGCTGCACGGCCACGCGCCGTTTCCTCATTTTGCTAATGAACGAAGACGCGAATAATTCACGCGTCGGTAATGAGACGTAATTAAGGTAAATCTCATTACGATGTTATTTTTATAACGGCTTAAAAACTTTTTCTCTAACGCAAAGGGACATTGTTTATGTTGTTATTCATTTGACACGGCATTAGTTAAGGTGGTTTATTGGTTACATTTTATTGTCCCGTCGTCGGTAGCATAATAAGTCGGTGACGTTTTCGCAAACGGCATTTTTTTCATTTTTTTAAATTTAATTATATAGAGTTATATCAGTTTGTATATGAGGTATTATTACGATTCTATATTGGAAGATTCAGTGAACCAGCTAGTTGCTAAAAAAAACAGCAGACAGGACCGTTAAAGTGTTCGTTAACCGTTAAAGTGACCGTTGTTTCCCGGTCACCAAGTTTCCGTTTGCCATAGGAATCGTCGCTTGCTGCTTCAGCGTCTCTTAAATATGTTGCACAAACTTATTGGCAGCACACAGAAATTGTAACCGGTCTACTGTAAGTCGGTTTGGGTAAAAGCGTCAGATAAATCAGTTAAAAGAAAATGTAATATTTAGTGTAGTGACAGTTTGTGGCCAACAGGGGGCTTCACGCCCAGTGCCCGGCTTCCATGTCTTTCAGTGGAAATACTCCAGCTGAGAAGAGGCAAATTGTCAGAATGTGTAAACCGCTTCTACACAAGCATGGGCAGCCGCATATAAAACCTACGTTCCCTAAAGTGTTGGAAAGATAATCAGTGTTTTTATCACTGGGGTACTGTGGGGCCACCCGGCGGCCTGCCAGTTGCAAAATCTGGCAGTTAATCTCGGTTTTTATTTTATTGTGTGAAATAATTAGAATTTGTGAAAATAATGATTAGTGGGGGGGGGGGGGGAGTCTTTTTATTGTGTTTTTAAAACGACTTTCTCACATGGTTTTGCAGTCCATCGATGGGGTCCCCGCGCAGGATGGCGCAGCCCTGAAACGCGTGGCTGTGGTGGAGGACTTCTTCGACATCATCTACGCCATGCATGTAGAGGTGGGCACTGACCCTGCCAAGGCACCCAAGCATGCCGGCCAGAAGAAGACCTACAAGGCGGTGAGGAAAGCTTCCCAGTCTCTGGAGCCCCATCTCTTCCCTCCATCTCTGTCTAGTCCCTTTTTTAAATTCCTTTTGTGTTTTACTTTGCACCATCATCTCATTATTATTTGTGCAGTTTTAATTTCCTTTCTCATTGATGTCTTGCTCGTCTGTTTTTTTTTTTGTTCATGTTATTTATTTAGGACTCTTTGTTTTCTGTTGAGCTAGATGCCATGTTCAAAGCAAAGTCAACTGAAAGCACTGTGTAAACAAGCCTGGACAGAAGACAGAACCTCCTGGAGGGACACCTTCTATATGATTGCCTAATGTCAACATCAACTTGATGGCATGTAACAGTATAAACTAAAAATACACAAACAACTGTCCCAACCCGAGATGTGATACTTACAACCATATAATGTCACTTGGGCAGCTGTGAATGTTCCTTGCGGCTTCGTTCATCTCCGGGATGTTTCAGAAGGTCCATGGTACTCGTGCAGCGGTAGATTACGGATGAAAAGCTTGCGCCGATGCGGGTGGAGTCTTTGAAAGACAAACAGAAATCTCCTGTTTTCAGTTTTGCGGTTCAATCAATAGGTTAGCGACAAAAACGACAAATGTGAAATAATGTGTGAGATGCAGAATGGTGCCATTCAGAAAGATGCTTGGGGGTTCTACTCACACACACCGACTCCTCATTTTTAAAGCACATTTTTTCCTTTCACCTTACCTGAATAGTTCAAAATTTGCCGAGATTTCCATTTAGTCTGTGTGAAAGGCAACGTTTCTCGTTTTTTGATTAAAGGAGCCTTGGAGGATATTGGATTCTTCAAAGAGCTTGACCCTCGGTGGTCAGGACGGCGTTTTATGGAGCCTTTTTCAATCTGACGCCAGTGACGGTCGAAACCCTACTCTCCTTCAGCCGCAGTTAGTTGCCCTATTAGTGTCCACTGGGAATCCTGCCCTCTGCTGTCCAACTGCAGAAACTGCAGTCAGCCTTCTCTGTGTTTTTTCCGGATCGCCGTAATTTTCAGAATCTAGAACATTTTGAAAAAAGTCAAAGCAGATGCTAGATGCTGGAGCTTTTTCAAAGACACATGTGTGCCTTTTTTGATGTGATATGTGGCCGTTAGATGCACAAAGGCGCTAACAGTGCTTCCTCACCAGGCAGCTTTTACCTGGGGTCAGACCGGGAGGGCTGTGTTCTTTCACGTTCTTTCTGGCCCTTTGTGCCCCCCCACCCCAATTCCCCCACCCCTCTTATGCCTGGAGGACAACCTAGGAGGATTCTTGCCCTCGTGAAGGTCAGATGCATGAAGGGATCCGTGTTGGTGGGGGGGGGCAGCATGTAAAGGAGGAGGAATGGAGGAGGGGGTGCTTGGGGTCATTAACCGAAGCCCGGCATGTTTGTGCTGTTGACAGGAAAGGGTGGTTGGGGGCAGGGATGTCATGTGGGGCATTGTGGGGGGGGAGGGGGGTGACAGCAACTGCCAGATCCGCCCCGTGGCCCTGCTGAGGGGGGGGGCTCCTGGAAGGCGAGCTGAGCTCAGTTCAGTTACTCATTCTGTCACTGTACTCGAAAATTTTTTACAGTGTATTTCGAGCTGGCTTCACATCTCATGAATTAATGTTCCCCTTCCCTCAAGATCTCCATGGTGAGGAGCTAATGTGCACATTGAAATCCAGACCGTTTCTCTGTGCTGTACCCTCTTGGGTAGCTGAGCCATGGTGGGACAGAGGGTTGAGTTCAGTGAGTCTCTGTGCCTGTCATGGTTTCCTTGTTGTCAGTGGTCTACTGTCGAACTCCCGCGTGGCAGTGGTCTGTTAGATAGAAAGGTTTGGAGACGCAGCGAGTTTTGCCCCCGCCCTCCAGGAAACGCACGTAGGGATCCTTTTAAAGGAACGGCAACTGCTCTCTCCCCATCTCTGAAACGCGCTCGCATCAGAGCACGCCATCATCCAGGCGCACTCTCATCTGAAACGGCCTCTCCTCTGAACCGCCTTCTTCGCTCCCCCCGCTGCTCCAGTACCATTCCTGCCTTGGGAAAAAAGGGGGGGGGGAGTAAGATGGGGGGGAGGCAGGCTAGAGATGAGGAGGAAACTGAGGGCGGAAGTCTCAGAGGAAGAGAAGTGAAGGGGGAGCAAAGGAACACCCCCCCCACCCCCAGCTCTGAGCGTGGTGTGTGTGGCCGGGCTGCCATTTCCCTCCTGCTGTGATGCCGCTTTGCAGCCATTAGGCTTCCTTCACTCTGTTTGTGTGTCGCAGTGGGAAGGTCTTTGCCCCCCGCTCTGAATTAGCCCCCGTTGCCAAGCCGGCACTCCTGTTGCCACTCTCTGCCTGAAAGGGGCCCCGGTTTGGCCGGCACGGTCCGCTCCCATTGTCTCACTGTTACTTTACTTGGTTAGTTACCAGATCTGTGGATTTACCGATTTCTTTTCACAGACCTTTCCTATCCTCCTATTCAGCTGCTAATTATTTTTTGCGCTAATTAGGAAATTCATGTGACTCCTGTGTGGCTCCCCCCCAAACAGATCGCCGAGACATACGCCTTCTTACCGAGGGAGGCGGTGACCCGTTTCCTGATGAGCTGTGGTGAATGCCAGAAGAGGATGCACATCAATCCGAGCGGCGCCGAATTCAAAGGTGCTGACCCACAGTCCACTGAAGCGAAGTCATGTTGCTGAAATGTGTAGCCTACAGAAGCATCTGTCACAGGGGGCAGTGTTTCCTGGTGTGTCTTTGCCATTATTTATTTATAAGTCATTCTGCATAGACTGGGGGGGGGGGGGGGTATTCCAAAAAGCAGGATTTCTCAGTTAGCTGGGTTAATGTAAGCTCAAAGTCATGATTGTCCAATAGGAATGCTCTTTGACCTAAACTCTTATTGGAGGATCATTACTGCTAGCAAAAGTTAACCAAACTAACTGAGAAATCCTGCTTTGTGGTATACCCCCCAGGAAATTATTTTTAGATTGTTTCAGATTATTGGGGGCTGAGAGAGTGAATATTCTGGATTCACATTTGACCACCGGGGGGTGATGTCCTCTCATTGCACCAGTCTTCCGACTGGCATGACAGTTCAATTAGTTGCATAAGTGAAGCCGAAAGCGGCTGGACCGTACCTCTGACAAGGGCCGTTGTTTGCTGAACTCGCTCTGGAAGTCACACGATTGCCAGTAGAGAGAGGTCAGATAATTGACTGGGTGCCCCATGGGGTGCCCCCCTCCCCTCCCCATCAGCCTAAGCTACCCACACTAAAGTTCAGGACTGAATTATTAAACGATGCTAATTGCTGTAAACAAAGGCTGTTTAACACATAAGCAGTAATTAGCATCTTCATAGGCTAGTTTTTATGTGCAGAGGAAGAGTGACAGCCGCACGGAGGGGAATCCCGGACTGTTTGTCCTATTTTTAAAATACGCATTCTGAAATTCTGTACGGTGTGGGGCTGACTTGGGAGCATGTGCAGTGACATGGAGGAGCTAGAGAGCCGGGCCAGTAAACGGGACCGGCAATAGCTAGGGGGCAATCATAGAGCCACATGGCACCACTTGGTGACCTTCATTCCAACTGTACAACAGGCTTATAAGTATAATATCAGTATAATAACTTATGCTGAACAGTGAAAGTAAATGCACACAAAAAGTAACCATTTCTCTGAAATTTATTTTTTTTACGATTGGCTTTTGATAAATTTCAGTAAACTAATTTAAAAGGAATGTTGCAATCTTGGATTGGACTTTTTTCTGTGTAAGAACAAAAAACTCGTTCAAAGATGTTCAAGAGATGTTAATTTTCTAAGCGAGACCCAGAGAGAAAAAAAACACTGCAATATAATTTCTCAGTTGACCATTATCATTGGTTGGTTGACAATGTAACAGTCACTGTTTTTCCTGGCTCAAAATGAGGTGGAGCTGGTACTATCCTGTTTGTGTGTACACACAAATGTGCAAGTGTACCACACCTTGGCTCATTTTAGGAGCTCTACTAATTGAAGAAAATGACTATTATCACATTAAAGCATATTTTATTTTGAAACAAACCATGTTTAATATGAGCTACAACATAAAATCAATGGGTTCGTGTACACATTCATCAAACGGCAACATTTAAAATGAAATTTAGCACAAGCCATTATTTTAATTTACATTACTTGTAAATGTGCACTATTGCAGTATAGTCGAAAATAAATATACACAACAAACAAAATGTTGCCCTAACAGGGTAGTTGATAATGGCATTAAAACCATTGTCTACACGGTTCACAACCACAGGCAGAGCATTTCAGCCTCCTACTTTTCATTTTATATAACTTCTGCACTCCTTGTAGACTTTGCATTATACACTCCTAATGACTTGGCAACTAAATACTCTTTCATTGACTGGTCTATTGCACAATTCACCGTATTTTGTGAGTAGCAAGAATTATTACTTTTTAACTGCCTATCAGATGAAGTCTGTACTGTTTCATCTGCACTCACAATTCTCCTTGCAAGCTCGCTTAAGCCGTGTTCACACTACATGACTTTTAAAGTCGTCAAATCTCTGTACTGTTCACATTACATGACTTGTATGGCGTTTTGTAATCTTGAAGTCATTGTGGTAGCACACTACATGACTGGTCGGCGACAGGGGCTCACACACTACAAGATCTTTCACCAGAAGGATTCGCTGACAAGTATATCCGGTCTCCAAACCGCCTTTTGTCACGAAAACACACGTGTAAATGACACTAGGAAATCACAATTCTAGTGTCAACGCTATTCAAATTGTTAAAATACTGTAATCAAATAACACGTATGCTCAGTGTTTACAAATGTGCAGCAAATTAACCCTTGTATATATAAAACTTTCAGGAAACAGTACAACATACTGACCCAGCATATACAATTATATATATATATATATAGACACACACATACACCCAAATGCTAAGGATAGTTCCTGTTTCTAAACAAATGGAACCTTTTTAACACCTTTTTAAACTCCCCCCTCAGCTCTTACCTCATTCTGCGTCTTGCGCTTTCATTGGCTGTGTCTCGTTGCCACACATTGCCAGCCATGACACTTTTCACACCTACAGGATTTAGAGTCACCGACAAAGTCTAGATATTTAACACGCCAACTATTTTGTAGGCGTCTGCGACACATTGGCGCCTCCGTCAGGCTGCGTCTTTGAACAGTACACATGTAGCCAATTGCACACCGATTTGCCTCCGATATGGGGATTTTGTCAGCAATCTCCAAAAACCGACAACCGGCAAGCAGAAAAATCGGGCTGAAATCTTGTAGTGTGAACTTAGCATTAGTAAAGTAATCTCAGATCCTCAGAGCCATGTCTACCAGACTGAAAACAACATTAATTTAGGAAACCTTTTCAATATACTGGATGTGCTTGGATGCAAAATATATTCTATACTCACCTGTTTGACGAGCCACAAAATATCAGGGCTGCCGGACACACCGGAAAAAAACAGACACTCTGTTTCGAGTAAAAATCCAGCACTCTCCTTCATCTTTAGCAGTTCTGGTAGTGCATTTCCTGGGGCACTGTGCTGATTACGATGCAGTACTGCCATATCAGTAATAAATGCTGCAATTGCAGTTACAAGTGACAGAACTCTACCAAGTGCACCGCTTAATAGAAAGTAGTTTTTCCATCAATATGCCCACCAGAGTTTTGTCGAGAGCTGGAGGCTGCACGAAATTCGACGGAGGCGGCCGCCTCATAATTCTCTGCAGGAAAAAAACCCTGCAATCAAAATAACCAAAATCAAGTCTATGTGACACTCAAGTGGCTTCTTTTTATTATAAGTCTACACTGGGTGTAGCTAATTTTTAGTTTAAAACTTTCTAAACAAGCAAATATAGCTAATTAATTGAAACACTCTTCTACTATTAGCTTCCAAAAATAAGCAAGGTATCAATATCCAAAGATCCACCCACTGTGTCAGGGTGCCTGTCTTCTGTGAATGTGTTTAATTTCAGCATTTATCGATGCTTTATTGTCATGCGTTGTATTATAATCTGCATTCTTAAAGCAGCAGTGATGTTACATTGGCGGTGCTGTCGCCTTAGCAGGGGGGCCTTGTACATACGGACAGAGTCAGGCCAGTAATTAGAGCCTGGCTCGATGCAGATTGGCAGACGCTCAGTCTGACCACACCACTGCCAACAGTGTGACACTTGTAACCAGGGCACCGTTTTTGTGCCAGGCATCCTGGATTTAGTGGCTTTATAACAGGGGTCCCAACAAAGCCCCCCAGGTGTAAGTATGGCCCACTCCATACCCTCCTTAGATAATCCTGTGACCCACCACATGTTTCAGAGCTGTATTTGGGCCTGCGTCTTCACATGGCTACTTGGACCCTCTTTAAAACTGAAATTGGACCCTTTTTTACTTTGTCGACAAACTCAGTTTACGAAAGACGCACCTGGAAAATGAAAAATTATTGATTTTTTTGTTTTCTTTGAACAACATATACTGTCGTTCTAGCTGCCAGTTTAGAAAGAAGCTGTCATCCTCTATCTGCGAGGCCCATAGACTTAGCTGTGAGGACCTCAGTGCCACTGACTGCCTGTTACTTTGGAAATGTTTGCATTGGGGAGAAAAAAATGAAACAAAATAGGAACGAGGGAATGAGCAAGAGAATCAGGATTATGTGACTATATGCCAATATATATAACTTCTTCTTCTGACATTATGAGGTATGATGATTATTTTTCATCTTGTGACGTTTTGCAGAGAACGACCGGCCCACATCACTCGTCCCCGATCTGATCGACTACAACATGCCACTCACCACGGCCTACCTGAAGCAGATGAAGATGGGGTGCATGAGTGCCAACGAGCAGGTGATTGCAGGGGCCTGCAGCCTGTCATCTCAGTGGGGGAGGAGGGTGGGCAGCTACGTTAGCTAGGGACAATCCCCAGTGAAAACGCTAAAAAATTGACATAAAGCACAATTTCAGGCTCCATCCCAGACGCTGAAGGAGACATTTCAGGTCTTTGGTTTCAGTGGCAGGGTCCTGTGAAGTCCCTCTCACCTGCTTCTGCTCACGACACCAGACAAGTTTAGCACCTTAGAGCAGTGTTCCCCAATCCGATCCTCAGGTACCTGCAGGCGGTCCACGTTTTTGCTCCCTCACAGCTCCTACTGAGCTTGGAGGGAACAAAAACATGGACACAGATTGTGGGTCAGATTGGGGAACATTGCCTTAGAGGATTAGCTTGGCTTGTGATGGGTTACAGCATGTGTGGAATTATTCTCCTTTTCACTGCATATGTGAATAATGCAAAAATGATCTTTTTTTTTAGTTTTTAATTAAGTGTCTAACTCTTACAAAGCCAAACAATATCTAGATTTGCAGGTTTAATGACAGCCACAGTTAGGTATGTCACATCTTTCATCAGCAACCATCCCCCAGACCAGACAGGCAACTGTAGCAAAATAGATGCGGAGCCTTTCAGAGCTGTCAGTCATCTTTAGTGCCCCCCCCCCCCACCGCCCTTCTCTCTCGTACAGTGAAGCAGATTCTGGTGTGAGTGGGTGAGCTCGTGTGGGCGGGCTAGTCTCCACCTCGAGCACCGATGTAACCGGGAAGGGAGTGGGGTTTCATGGATTCCAATTAACGAAGCCCTCTGAGCGCCGCTTTAATTAACGGAGGTGTGAGAAAAGCTCAGAGCCGCCAATTTTCCCGCGGTGGGCGTGTGCGCGGGCTGCGTTTGTTGGAAACGTCTCCGGCGATGGGCTTGTCCCCTCACCACGCACCTGCTGCCTCACTGATCTCTGACCCCTGCCACACTGCTTACTCTGCCTTGGGTTCTCTTCAAGATCCCCCTCCCCCACTAGCAGTATGGGCACCAGGCGTCGACGTCGACCTTATGGCACCTAATAATAAGAGTGCATAGTGCATAGTGTGGTCATTTCGCAGTCATTATGGACTCATTCTGTAGGGTTAGGCCTGTAATAAGTTTTCTTTTTAAACCAAATGCTGTGTGAGCACCTGCCCCCGGAGTAGAACAGCCGACATCGGAAATTTGCTGCGGGTCCCGCAACGTTCCATGATTTCCACAGAATGTCCACAGAGTGCCGCATGACCAAGGCAGTTGGGGAGTTACTGCGGAGGGGAGCAGGGACAGTTATGAGAATGCGGCCGTCCTGCAGTTTGGCTGCGTCGCGCCGCCCCATTGGGGTGTGCCTGCGTGTGTGTGTGTGTGTGTGTATGTGTGCGTGCGTGTCCAGGGCGATTCAATAATGGAGGAAATGGCATTTGAGCTTCCTGCAGGCAGAGAATGCAGGGCCGGGGAAAGCCTTCCGGGGAGTGGGCAGGGCAGAGGCTCTGGGTGGATGAGCAAAGGGGAACCATGTGTCTGTTTTACTTTTGGCGGTTGTCCACATTAATCTGTGAAGAGAGCTTTGTCATATCAGT
This sequence comes from Petrocephalus schoutedeni, assembly GCA_026780765.1. Taxonomy (NCBI): domain Eukaryota; kingdom Metazoa; phylum Chordata; class Actinopteri; order Osteoglossiformes; family Mormyridae; genus Petrocephalus; species Petrocephalus schoutedeni. The sequence goes on from JAODKL010000038.1 coordinate 11,244,311, forward strand.
CCAGAAATTCATCCTTAAAATGGGGTATAAATGACTTAATTGTGTTTTAGGGTGACTAGTCCCTGTGAACCTGAGCAAGATAAGCAGTTAGAGAATGGATGGATGGATGGATGGATGGAAGTCCATATGGCTGTGATTATTCCGCTCTGGTAGCAGACAGAAGTTCAGAGCAGAAGTGAGTTTTGCATTAGTGCAGCTGTGAAGCATAGCAACCATAACTGTTTCCTTGTTCTTCATAATCTCCTTTCTCTGGATTTAGGCTTAGTTTGACATCTTAGACTGTCTGTGGCTAGATGTTTTTAATGCACATATGTCTTGAATTGACTTCTCTGTCTCATCTATGTTTAAATTTCCAGTCATAATAATTATTGTCCCCTTGTTAATTTTGCCTTTTGGAATGAATACTGGGCTGTAAATTCAAATAACGATAATCTTAAATTGTTGTAATATCAAAGATAAAGTTATATTAATATAAACAAAGATAGCTATAATATCTTGAATGCTATGAGGGACTGTTTGTTCGATTATAATTATCGTTATTATTTTTATTATTAGTAGTAGTAGTAGTAGTAGTCCACCCCGAGACCCTGAACAGGATAAGTGGTTGGAAGCTGGATGGATGAATTCTTGTTACAAAGTCAATTGCATAAAGCTGCGGATTTGTAACTACGGCTTGTTCGCATGTCGTTTCAAATTCCGCCTGTGGGTGGCGGTGCTTTCCAACAAATCCGCACCCCGTGCGCTACGATGATGTAAATACTCGGCGAGGCCCTTTACAACCGGCCTTGCCCTCGTCCTCAGAATGTGTAGCAACATTCCCTGCCGTGAGGCATTTCATTATCATAGCGTAGGTGGCGTAGCGGTCGAACTGCTCCTCTCGTGTCCTAAAGGAAACGCAATAAAAGGAATGATTTTGCATACTTTAAGAATGAAACTAATACGACTGTCTTTTAAAAAGTGCTAAATGGTGCGCATTTATCAGTTAAAAAATCTAAAGCAGAAAACTAAATTGGAAAAATGGGATATAGCGTGGTGTACGCTGTAGTACAGAAACCGAACAAAATATAAACATTCAAGTAAGTAATCTAATCGTATCCGCTAACACCTAAGACCCTACTTCTGCGACCCACCGCCGCACGTCGTGCGTGTGTGATACGGCCCGTTGATTTTTCACACTATGCCGCCTGAGCGTCATCCTAAGCCGACCTCGTGTAGCATTATACGTCAGAGGTAAAGCTTGCTTGGGCTCTGTAGCCGCTTTTAAGAAGGTTGGATTTCGCAGAACAACTTAAATAAAGCAGTATGTCATGCGAATACATTAAATTGTTTCCGGTGGAATGAAAGGGGGTTAAAATAGCTGTGTGGAAATTATGTGCGGACAAGCAGTTTCCACATTATTAACAATAAAATTAGCGAGAGGATGACGGCGACGCATGAGGCGGCCGCCGTCAATCAGGCCGCTAAAGGGGCGCGGCCATCGCTGCCGTGTGTCACGCCCACTTCGACGTCACTGCACAGGCCTCGCCCACGCCCCCGGAGCGGGCTGTCAGCGCGAGGCGCATAGGGTCCGGGTCTCTCACACATTAACAAGGGGCTGTTTAAATATTAAAGAGGAAAAAAGGGGGGAAGCAGGGCGAAGGCAGAGCCTTAGGGACGGACGTGCATCTCTCAGAGAGTGCATCTGAAGAGCTTAGGAGCAGTGCGATCGCGGTGCGAGGTAAGCGATATGTGCTCGGGTCTATACTGCTATCATCATTATTTTATTTGTTGTTGTGTTTATGTAGTTGTTACCCACGGCGCTTCATTATCTGCATTTGTCCGGCCGGGGCTCTGACAGCGAGGCTGGACCATAATGCTGCTTCTACGTCTGTCCGCTTTCCTTGACAGCCCACTTTCCCAAGTCCGCTTTAATGCGGGGTTAAAACTACATCGCAGCGCCCGGGGATGGTAACAATAAGGAAAATATAGCAATTGTGGCCTGATTGTGATACTGGGATGCGGACAGTCATGGGCTCTCTTATAATGCAAAATGTTTAGGGGCTGTGTTTAGGGGCTGAGCAAACCGACACTGTAATACTACATGCCGTGGCGATGACCGCAGCTAGACGCGCATTTGGTACAATACAGCAAAAGACACGTTCACTTAAGAGCTGCTGCGTCTATTACGGAGGCTGCAGGCACACCGTGTTAATACTAGGCGTAAAGTTTTACGACCTGATAATACAGATCTGTTATAATTTACACCAAAGGACATTCTTAGTTATTTATAATACACGTTGCCGTCCGTCCCGACTATAGGCATGATAACCTTAATAACAGTAACACCGTCCCCGTGCTTACTTCATACATTGACGGTAATAATAATAATTATGATGATGATGACGGTTTTAATTGTGCTTCCTGTGTGATGACGGACGTCTTTTGCTTTGTTTGCCTTAAGTCGCTTCTATCTGTAGTTTTTTCAAAACCGTCACAATTGCCATGCAGTTAGCTGTGCACAAGCGCGTTCGTCCTGGCATTATTTAAAAATATCATTACTTATGACTGTAAGTAGCAGTCGCGGTGAGGTCGTATCAGCTCCGCATTTCACACCACTAACTATAGCTAACGTTAACCAGCAACTTGAAAACTATAGAGACTACAGAGAGGTTTAAAAAACCACTTCTTTTCTGTTTTTTTTTCCACTTAATTCAAGAAGGTACGTCTGATAAAACTGCACCTCTTCTGGTTGTATTTTGTGGTAATTCAAAGTAATTTCACCAACATTTTGGGTTATTTCTGGCTCTCTTGTTGTTCATTGTAAATTGAAGTTATATATTATTCTTAAACCATAATTTTTCTTGAATTCTACTTTTAAATCTGATTTCTTTTGGCCCTCCAGTGAAAAAGGCTAAAAAAGGCTACAGTCCATGTTATGAATGCTCCATTGCAAAATATGATTTGTTGGTCTAAAATATACTGTTCTCTTTTAATGTTAATTGGTGTTAAATTAGTGTCATTTTTACACAGCTGGTCTTACAGTCAGACTCTATATAGCGAACTGCCATAACTGATAATGTATTTCTCGCTTGTTTTGTGAATAATTCTCTCTGTAAGCAGATTAAATTAAGCCTATTCAGAGACTTTCTGAAGTATAATGAGGGCGGATGCGTGAAACTGGATTTGTACCTCGTTTGGTTACGGGCCTGAGAATTAGCGAGAGACTGAGTACAGGTGGTTAGCGCGCCCGTGTGTGTGTGTGTGTGTGTGTGTGTGTGTGTGTGTGTGTGTGCATGTATGCGCGCACACACACCGCTTCCCCCCCGCTTACCCCATCCCGCGGTGCCCGTGCAGCTCCAGGCCGGCTGTCCTCCCACACCACCCCGCATTCCTCCACTCTGCAGTCCCACGAGCCGTTGTCTCCGGCACAGTCAGGAATGAGAGCACTGGGGCAGTGGGTGACCGGGGCGGATTATCCCAGCGCGTGCCGGGCCCGCTGGTACCCGGTAGGAGCGATCCGGTGTGATGCTGATGTACAGTCAGGGAGGAAATGAGGCTCAGGGCTAATTCTCATTAACGTAAATGACCGGGTAATTGCTTTAAATCCCTTTTAACATATATATCACCCACTCCTGTCTGTCCTCGTGCCAAAGAGAAGTTCTTCCCATACAAAAAGCTCAGTGCAGTCAGTCAGCCAGCTGGAAGAAGCCAGTTATAATCTCCCCCCGCCCCCCCAGGCCAGCTCAGATGATGTGTGGGTAGGAGGGCTTCCTGGCTACATCTCTCCTTCTCTTCCTTTTCATTCTCAGTTGCTCCATGCCCCCCCCCCCCCATCCACCTTTGTGTCTCTGGTTCTCACTCGGCTGCATCGCCCCTTCTTACATTTTTAGCATCTTTGTTTTATTTACCAGACCCTATCAGCCAAAGCGACATACATTATTATTGTAATAATTTATTTATTTTGGAAAAGCAGAGTTTGACACTCCCTGGCCCGATGGTGAAATCACTTGGAATTTGAGCCAGCGCCTCCCTGATTACAGGCACAGTGTCCCACACCGCCTGTCTCTGCTTTTACTACACCACTGTCCCCCCTCACAATGATTTAGTCACTGGTGCTGACACAAGAGTGAACACGGTGCTGTGCCCCATTCAGCATTTGTGCTTTATGAGAATAATTGTATTTGCACCACTTTCAGGTTTAGAGTGATTTCAGGTATATACACTGACAAAGACTGAAAGGCAAATCCTGGCAGAATGAAGAAGTGGTCATTTTATTTAGGCTGGCTATTATGCAAAGAATGTCTTCAACTGTTTTTGAGAGGCAGAAATTGACAAAAATATAGATTATGTGAAGGAAATTGCATGTATCTGGTGCCCATAGCTGAGTAAGGGTTCAGGCAAAAGGTCTCCCTGCACACTTTGAGGGCAGTCAGCATGTTATCTGCAGAGATCCAGCCGGCCGTGTGTCCAGCCCTGCTTGTTTGGGGGGGGGCTTTGCTCAATTAAACCAGCACAGTGCCCCCCTCCTCCTCTTGAGAACTGGCTGAGGATCATTTATGGGTCATGGAAGCTTCCGGATGTTGGATGAAAATGTCTCATTTACTGCTTGGCGGTGTGGTTTCTGTAAACTTGGGTGTGGTTAATCTGTCAGAAGGTGGTATGATAGTAGGATGGCTGCTTCCTTCCCCGTGTAAGTGTGAGGCAAAGCCAGGTTGAGAGGGTGTTCTGCTCAGCGTGCAGTAAAAGGCCTGGCGGCTCTTTGGAGAGGCTCCTCACAGGTGCAGACACCCCTGGCCAATGCATACTCCCACGTGTGGTCCGCGTCTGTGGTGGGGGCAGTAGGATAGAGTGGCATCTTGGTCTTAAATGCAGACGCAGTGCAGAAGGTCCCACACCGTGCACTCTCTCTCTCTCTCACACACACACACAGCTCTGTGTTTATTATTGATCCAGATACCAAGCGGAAACAGGAAGCCTTTCCTCTTACAGTAATAGACCTGGTGTCAGCCTTTGGTCGGAATCCAGGGAGGGCTCAGGTGGTCCCGACGGATCTGAGGGAGGGCATTTCCGCCTTCGTCTGTGTGCCCCAGGGCCCGGTCCCAGGGCCGACACCGATTCACTGTGTGCACGAATGAAAGGAGATCCCCCCTCGCTGCTGTCTCTCCAGAGCCGCCAAGCATGATGACAGGATAGCCTTCCCTTAAAAGGACGCCTGGCTGTCTAGGTTCATCTTCCAGGAAGTGGTGTTCCTGCTCTAGAGACACAGCGCATAAAGCTGATTTGGTGTATTTTTTTGTGTGTGTCATTGTCTTAAAACCGTTACTTCGCACTCCAAGAAACATTGGCCCCATCCAAAGTGATGCCCCCCCCCCCCCCCTGTAAATGAGAGCCGTTTGGATTTTGTACTGTGAAAAAATATCGCTTCAGGGAATGTAAACATAAGAGGAACCTCCCGTGGAAATGCGTTATGTTCAGAGATTTGTGGTTTTCTCTTCACTTACATTTCCCTTTTGTGTAAAAAAACTTGCCCTGTGGCTGTTTGTAATGAGGGTATATGGTAAATAGCAGGCACATTACCCATAATCCTATCATGACATAAACCAGTGCAGTACGTTTCACCAACCGGTCGAAATACGCCGACCCGACAGTCAGCTATATCAGAGAGGTTAGCTAGGCGAAACGTTTAATTTCCAGTTAATAGGGCTCCCTTTGTCATTTAATGGCACTGTTAAGTGGTAGCGTGAGAGACTCAGTGAGCCACCATGCGTGATCCTCACTTCCCAGGTCTAGAAGGCTGTTTTAGCGGGCCGCAGGCATCATGGAAGTCCACTGGAATTCAGCATCAGCTGTCCCGGTGCAGATCTGAAGATTAGCTGGCATCTTATCAGGGATGCAGCAGCCTGGTGTCTGAGAATCAGAGAGGCAGCCTCGCGTGGGGGGGGGGGGTGCGAGGACGGCATGAGTCATGGCTAATTCAT
>JAODKL010000038.1:11250297-11269308 GCA_026780765.1 Petrocephalus schoutedeni
GGGGGATTGCTCGCGCCTCCCTGCAATCCTCCTGCTTCACCCTTCCAGAATTTTCCCTGCTGATCATACTAACTGCATTCCCCTTTTCTACTATAAATAACACATAGTGCTGCATGTCTGTAGCCATCGTAATAGATCGCCTGTGCATAAGAGTGTATTAATTGGTCTGGTGATTTGACAGAAATCCATTAGCTCAGAATACATCCCTTAGAACAGTTGGAAACATTTGGCTTCTTCGGGGCACTAATGGTTCACCAGCGGATCGACGGGTGTTTCACTGCGTGCACGCTGTCCCCCATAGTGATCTGGAGTGACTGGTCCAGGCCGAGCATGAATACAGTCAGTCGGCGCCTCCCTGTGTTTTAAAACACGGACTTTGTTATCCGTCGCATGAGGGGTTCTCGTCCATGGAGAATAACAGCACTGACGCTGCTGTCTCTGGGGTCTGTGGAGGATGCACTGGGCCTCCCGCCATCCGGACGCTCCCCTTTGGCGATGTCCACTGGACGGTTTAGCATAGGACCTCCTGAAAGGCTTTAGAAGCACCATACAGAGTAAACAGCCGTCTGTTATATTTATTTTCCTGTTCTTGTTTGTTATCGGAGCATGAGACCCTTTTCTCACTGGAGGAAGCTCCTGAACAGGCTTTCTCTCCTCCTCTCTTTGTCCTGGTGTTCTTCACTTTTGTTGTAGTAGTGCCGTGGTGACCAGCACAGTCAGTGGTCCAGGGGCTCGGCACCGGCAAGGCTCGGAAGCAAGCCGTGGGCTCGTGAGATCCTGCGTGCGCGTGTCCGTGCTTGTGAGTGCATCCCTGAGTGCACGTGTCGTAACATTTAATGTTTGAGCCTTGTACAATGATGGAGTTGTGCAGAGAGGTTGCACTGGACAGTGGAGACGCCTTTGCTGGTACTGTTAGCCGTTAGTGGGATCGCCACAGAGACAGACACAGCCTCCGGTTGCATGCGGCTGATCGATGAGGGCCACCCTGAGGTCAAGGAATAATTGATCACCGTCCGTCTCAGTGACGAGCTGCTTTCAAAGAGCAGAGTGACACTGCTGATGCATATCGAGGGATCGCAGGCATGTACCTGCGCCAGGGATATGTTTGCCATTTTTGTCCCTCATGTCATGCCGTAGACGGTTTTTCTCTTGATCGATACGCCTCAGCAGAGGCACGGCGGCCCTGGTCCTGTTAATCGGCACAGAGCCACGGGCCACAGGCTTACCCGGCACATTGGCCCAGCGAGAGCACCCTCCGTCGATACCTTTGCCACATGATGCCGTCCACACGCTGCACCCCGCCACATCCCCCCACCGCTGGCGTTTAATTGATCCAGGGCAGAAGGGAAGGTCCCGGGCTTTTTTCCAGCCATCATTAAGGGATTCCCTGCTTCATCACCATAGGTCAGCACACGTCCATCGTCGTGCCGATGAAGTGGCCTGCATGGGTTAGCCAGTACATTACTGCTCTAATCTAGTCCGTACAGTGCTGAAACCGGGCTGTGAAATCCTGCTCACAGGTACCCAGCATGGTAGCGGAGGTGCTACCGTTTAATGACGAGGGTCCTCTGGGGCCCCTGCCCATCACAGGGAGCGATATTAAGGGATGGCAGCCACCCCACCCCACCCCCCCTAATACTTCCTATTCTATGGAGAGCCTAGGGCACGTCTCTCAGGCAATTTAAAAAGACGGGGAAGCCTGTGAAGAGAAAGCCGTTTCCGAGGGCAACCACATAGCCTAGGAACATGGGTCGGAGTGTATTAACCTACAGGGAGACCTGAGCGCCACACGCTCAGAACGCGAGCCACCCAGATGCGCCGAGGTGCTGAGATTAAGGCCACGTTGGCACCAGAAATCCCTCAGAGGAGTTTCAGTGCCACTTTACTCTTTCAGATTTTATTAGGGTTGAATTGGCTGTACCTTCCGTTTCCTTGGCAACGTTTAAACAGGCCTCGCCTATTTATAGCAAATGTAAAATCGGGCAACACAGGACCGTCTCTCATGAAGTGGAATCGAGGAGCAGCAAGAGAATCGCCTAATGGCTCTATGAGATGGATGGGGACCCCCATTACCCCCCCGCAGAGCCTTTAAAAGCACAACCGGTGCTGTATAAATGCCACAGGTCACCCATGACAGAGGTATGCTTCCTATTAGATATTATTTATCGTTCGCATGAACATTTTGTCTACCAAAACCAATGAGGTTTCTTTTTAATGTGGCCTGCGGTGTTCTGTGTTTGTGAAGGATGCATTTTTTTTTTTGCGCTGAGTCACATGACGTCAACAGCTTTGTCTGCAATTTATTTTATTTTTTCTTTTTTTCTGTGTCTGGTCCATTGGTGCCTTGGTGCCCCGAAAACAGTAACTCAGAAAAAGCAGCTCTTAGCCACTGTCCGACTAGCTTTTTATTCATTACTGGGTCATGCATTTTGGCTTAGGAGAAGTTGATTTGTTTTAAAATCATTTGAGCAGAAAACAAACTTTCACAAAACATGCAATATTACAGATGTTTCTCTTCTGCATTAAATATAAAATAAAACCATTTAAGCCTTTTAATAACCTTAATTCACATGTAATATGGCTTTTCTGTTTGGTATGAAATTAATTTTTTTTATAAATGGACAATGGGGGTGTTTGTAAAATATGAGTCATTACTATGTACTTAAGAATTATTCTTTTTTGTAATTTGCCACGTAGTCTTGGATGAAAGGCAAGTGATCAGTTCAAGAATATGTAATATAGTTTAATGAATAAAATGATGTAATGAAACATTTCCCTATTTGGTTATATCTGCTAAGGTTGATGAGTGATTATTTGCTATGTGTTTCTGGCGTACCCCCTGGCAGTGTGTCACGGTCAAACACACGTCGTTAAACGGTTTACAGTTGTTTGTAGGTGTGGAGAGTGTGAAGAGACGCCTCGCTATAGCTTCTCGACAGAAAGAGTGACTAATGCTAAATGTTGCTAACATGCGCCATTTTCACGACTTTCACTGAAAGTGGGTAAAGTGAGGTGTCGCTGGACTGTTTTAAACGCGAGTTTGCCGCATGTGTATCTTTGTCAAGAATGTGCTAACGGCTAACAGCTAACGAAAACAGCTGCTTGGGGCCGCTCGGACGGCCGCTCGTGTGCCTTAGGGAGAACCTCAGCGGGCCATACTCAAGTCCGTCTTACCAGGTGCCCCGCCTTCACTTCCTGCTGCGACCCCAGCCCTCCTGACCCTCTCCGGACTTCGCTTCTGTGACCTGCATGTTCCTCCCATTTATTACTCACTTAATTTTCTAATATTGATAATGTGAGTGGGACTTGCTGACCAATGGGAGACATCGTAGAGCCTCCCCCCCCCGGTGGCCGAGGGACACCGGCTCGGCTTCCAGGCAGCCGTTTGGTAGCTTTTAATTAGCGTCTGGCTGTGAGGAGCTACAGGGTGATTCAGCTGTGCTTCCTTGGCATTTTATTACCTGAGTGAGGCTCCCGCCAGCGGCCTTGATGCAAAAACGGCACACTGCGTTCCTCGCTCTCTCCTGAAGCAGGAGCATGTTTGCAGTCTCTTCTGTAATTGGGCGTCTGGACGCGAATGGGGTTAGGGTTGGGTCAAGTCTCTGCAGGGAGAACAGTGTTTTCTGTGCAGATCATTTAAAACGACTCACACTGATTTTTATTCTTCCCGATGACACACTTGTTAGATGTTTCACACCCCTGGAAAAGCAGCAAGTTTAATCGGATTTCTTAGTAAATATTACGTGAGTACATTTTTTGTTCTGGTGATGGATCTGTGAGCAGGTGTGAACGTTGTTTTGTACGTGTCTCTGCAGGTGAGCAGGGCCTTTTACAGTCTCTATGAAGGGGCAGAGGTGAATTGTTCAGAGCCCGCCCCCCCCCCTCGGTTAATATTTAACTATCCTCACAGAAATGTGGTTCCTCATTTTATAGGTTTTTTGCACCAAAGTCAGGGCTGTTAGATGTATTGTTGCCTGGGAAGTACTTAATCCAAGGACGCATCCACATGTTTGCACGTTTACCAGCTTAAACACTTATTACGATATATTGAAGTTCCCAGGGTTAAGTTCGATGCTACTTGTGCCTCTTTATTGTTATTTTGTTTTTTACTTCTGTTTACTTCTATTATTGTTTTATATATTTGTTCTACATATGTGTTGTGTTATGTATTTCCTTTTGAGCACATTCCAGGAAGCATTTCACTATTCTGATGTTGGGTGCATGTTTGTGTTTGGACAAAAAACATAACTTAAAAACAAATGTCTGAACATGATTCTGCATTCTGAAGAGGCTCGAATGGCCAAAATATAATACTGTGAAATTTTTGTGTAGTTTCTCCTTACCTTGTTCTTGATACTGTGTTGGCTACGATTAGTAGCTATGATTTCAGTTGAGAAATAGATTATTGTTTTATATATTTAGGAGGAAACCCCACAACGGCACGGGGAGAACATGCAAACGAATAGAGGATCATGATGGATATAATGTAACTTAGCAAACCTGGTCAAAACATTTTTTTTCTTTTGTTGAAATCTCAGTCAGATTTGCTGTGAGATGCTCATGACATCACTGCTGTTTTTCAGTATTGTATTGATGCTGAAGAAAGCCTCCTTAGAACCACATAGTCAAGTTGGGATGAGTGTTGAGTGACTTTTGGTTCAGGGGCTCACTCTGAAGTGACTTTTCTGTTCTATGTGTCCTTCTGTGTGCATGTTTATGTGCTCTGAGCCAGGATGAGAGTTCGGTGAGCAGCGAAGATTTTGACATGAGCGACCCTACATGGCTGTCAGCTGATCAGTGCCCCACGTCCGACCTGAGTCCCGGCCACCTGGATAGAATGCACAGCCCGTTGAATGCGCACAAGGAGGAGGACGGTAAGGGCGCCGGGGAGGGGCTCACGGCAGATGTCTATGTGGAGAGGGCGGGGCTCACGGCGGATGTCTATGCGGAGGGGGCGGGGCTCAGCATTGGATTGGGCTGGTGAAAAGGTCAGGGACCCATGCTCACTGACCACACAGTGGGGTGCCGTGGCCCTGTCTTCCTGACCCTCCAGGTGGACAGGATGTGCTATGTGGCTTGGCATTTTAGGTCCCAGGACCTGTGATTGGAAGGTTGCCAGTTTGCATCCCACTGAGCCGTTGAGCAAGGCCCTCAACCTGCTGAAAAAATTAAAAAACGAAAAAAGACTCCATGCTCCCTAAGCTCTGCTCTCACCTCTGTATATGTATGTCTTAAGGAGAGCAAAAATGGAGGATGCGAAAATCGTGAAATGTTACGTTGTTTGTTGTTGCCACCTATATTCCTGGCAAGCGTGTCCCTCTGGTGTCCAGTGATTTGTCTGTCATGTGACCTGCCGAGAAATTATCTTCAGAGAGCCTGCGGCCTTCCGCTGGTTCACATTTGGACTTGTGGGTCCTGCTGGTAAATAGAGGGCGGGGCCATATAATGGCCGTGGGTCACCTGACCTCTGTAATGCTTCAGCCTCCTCACGCGGTGTGGCCAGATCCATGTCACTCTGTACTGTCCTTCCCAGAGACCGGCGCACTGCAGGAAGTCCCGGCGGCTTTAAGGCTGACAGCTGAAAGCTCTGGTAAAAGAGTCCATCAGAGTTTATCTCGCTTGATTATGGGGATTAAGATTAATGGTTCTGCCCTGCTGGTCAAATCACACAAGCCATGGTGGGGATTTCTGAGCCAAAAGTCTTCCACTTCCACTTATGGATCTCTCTGTGTTTGCAATTGGTCCCAGAATTCTGTCTTGTTTGTAATGAGGATGAGGTTACCTTTGTGTGGGGATGATTTGGCCCCGTGCACATAGGTGTCACGCTGCCAGTGTTCACCAGCTTGGAGGTGTAACGGCACGTGTTGCACGACACCCTCGTCGGATAGGGGTCTGGAGCAGCTTGTGGTCCCAAATTCACACATCCAGAAGTACAGTGATTCCTCCGTTTACTTTTTTCTTGCATGACGTTTTTCTGGAGGAGAATATACAAAAAAGAGAACAAGCAGTGATTTTGAGACATTGCAGCGTGAAAGCGGTATATTATGCATTGATTTCTTCGGCCCGGTAGCCGAGTGCAATAGAGCTTTGTGACATTACATTTAATTAATTATATATTTCAAATGGTTCTTTTCTTCCTTATAAGCTTTACCCTGTCCTCAAGTGCTTTTTATGTATATATATTTTTTTAAACCTGGGGGTTGGGCGTGTTCATTCTTCCCAGTAATGGACTTGGGTTTTTGGTTTGCGGCATTGTTTTCGGGAGTATAAATGGCAGGCAAGCTGTATCTGTACTGGCCTCAGACCTGTGGCTCTGTGTTTTTTGGTGGAGGATGACAGTGCCGTTTGCTTCTGCCAGACATGAGGCTGACACTCGTAATGCTGGGGAAAGTAGGACGGGGACAATGACGGGGGGCTCAATGATACCCCCGGGGTCTCAGCGATCAAGGTTAACTGTAACACAGGGTAAGGGGAGCGAAGGGGTGTCGCCTGTGTACTGGGGTAAGGAGGGCGGGGGGAGGGGCGAGGGCTGTAAAATGTGGTAAGGTTGGGGGGGGGCTCACTATAAAATGGGGGTAAGGGGGTGAGAGTAACAGGTTAGTTGGCAGTGAGAGGAGTATGGTTCTTAGTGGGGGGCATCCACTTCACCCCTCGCCCATACCGTCGACACAGTGGCTTGTTACAACCTGCGCTGTTATTCAGCATGACAGAGGGGAGTGTTTTGTCACAAATTGAATATATTCCCGGATGTTAGGAACACGTACGGCGGCAGGCAGGCGGGTCTGTGTTTACCGAGCGGCGCCGTGGCGACGGCCCTCCGTAATGGATCCTTGCCGAAACACAGGGATAGGTCTGCAAGGGCGTGAATCATCGCAAGGAGCCTCGTCGCCGTGGCCGGGGAGGGCATTCACATGTGTGTTTCTTCATTAAAGCTTGCGGAGAATCTGCCGGAAAGCCAACACGCCGCCAGCCAGCCCCGAGCTCAAATGTCTCGCGTCGCGTCTGTGGCTTGGAAACGTGGAAGCAGCGCTCCGGCAAGCTGGAGTCAGAGCACAACATATAATCACGCACAGACCTCCCATTAATTCGTGCTTGTTTGAATTTTTTCATGTCCTTAATATCTTATTTTAGGATGTTCTAGTTGTATATTGTGTACTTTTCAAATTTGTTCGCACTACGCTTGTCTGCACTGTGCTTTCTCTTTGCTTTGTTCTGTTTGTTTGTCTGTACTTGATGTACCTTGCTGCTGTACATACCAGAATAAGTTCATCTTATCTTAACTAAGGCGACCAATCAGATTGCCCATTTCAGAGCAGGGGCCTCCCTTAACACACCTGACCTCCATTTACTGAAGCTGTTTTGTTGTGTTTTACCAAAAGCCGCATCTCACTGACTGACATGGAAAGTGGCTTCCGGTAAAATCTGGGTCATAGGGCATCCGCATAAAAGCCATTTGCCAGGGGACTTGGAAACGGAGGCGTCAGCATGACAGCATTCGAATCACGTTCTCCCAATCGCCCAGTTTCAGTTCCGGCTGGTAACTGGTAAATATCAGGTAAAAGGAGAGGTGCAGTGAGCTGAGGATTACCGCCAGACCCCCATCCTGCTTTGTTAGGCCTCCACACACCTGTAACCCCCAGGGCTTGTGTGTGTTTGTGAAGGGAGGGGTGTGAACAGGTAGTTGTAGGAGCACTATTGTTCTCCCTTGGGGAAGCGCCTTTCTTTGCCTTTAGTTAGGGTGTGGGGGGGGGGGGGCAGGAAAGGGTGCATTATGGGGGAGAGATTTTGTGCAGCTGGAGGGACGGGCTTTCAGCACTGGTGAGGGCTGTTCAGACAGAGCTATCGGATAACGTGGTTTTGGAAGCATGTGGGGACTCTCCCTCCTATGCACATGCGTGTGTATGTGAAGGCTTTGTGGCATGAGCTCCCTTTGATATCACGAGTGCGTTTGGGGGGGCAGCAGTGCATTTCTGGATACAGCCTTCTCCCCTCAAATTGTAAGAGAGTGAGGTATCATGCACACCCCCCATACCCCACTGGCCTGATTTTGGGCAGGGGGGCTGCATTCAGAATGTTATTCTGTGTGTGTGTGTGTGTGTGTGTGTGTGTGTGTGTGTGTGTGTGCATTCTCGCGGGCGTGTGTCCAGGAGAAGCTCTGTGGACCAGAACTGTCTTCTCCTGGCCCAATTTGAGCTTGTTAAGTCTCTTTCCACTGAGACATCGAGGACCTTGTTAATAATTAACCGAATCCACCTCCTAGGCTCATAAAAATAATGAGTAAATTAGTTATTATAAAGAAGGTGGGCTGTGCTGAGGCTGGCTGTGGCCCCGCCCCCCTGACCACCTGCTGCTACTTCCCCCTGTCTGTTCAAACCCTCTGTTCATCATTCGCTGGCTGTTTGTGGATCATAAAGGTTTGTAGGTATCTGTCTGCAACTCCCCTCCAGGGCAGAATGTGGCCCACTGATGTCACCCTCCCTCCCCTCCCCTATGAGTCCCCTCATATTTTAACCACTCCTATAAAATGGCTGGCGGCCCAATCAGAGGCCTTGCGGATTCCCTCGCTATCTCTCCACCAGGATGGACTGCTGCGGGGAGCCGGGGTAAAGTTTGCTCCATAAAGCTCCGAAACCGCCTGAAAAGCACTGGGGGTGTGAGCCTAGTGCCGAGGCCATGTCCTTTATGAGGAGAATCAAACTCCAAACTGAACGGGTTCGATAAGATAAGGGCCATAAAATGGGGCACCTTGCTGCCCCTGCTGCGTGTTTGGGAGCGCCACTCTCACGGCAGAGTTTCCATCTGAGTTTCTAAGGGTTTTTGAGTTCCAGATGCCCAGCTAGCAATAGCATGTTCTGCAAGCTCATCCATGTGCAGCCTCAGTACTGACACATACAGGCCGACGCCTCCTCTCTGTCACGTGTGCCGTGTGACCCGAGCAGGCCCCTTAATGCAGTAAGTCATCCCTGTAATGGCCACTTGATGCTCATTTCATCCGTACAAAATCAAACGGACCTAATTTTTTTGCGTAGCCGTGCATGAGTTGGCCTTAGTGAAGCTGTCAGCCCCCCCCCCTCCTTCACCCTCGCTTCCAGCCCCCGCTGCTCTGAGGAGGCTGGCTTTTTTCGCCGGAAGGAAATTAGATCAGATAATCTCCCTCTTACTCACTACTCCCTAGACTCAAGTGCGTCGGGACCCATAACTAGCAGGGACCCCCCCATGTGTCTCCGGGAGTCCTAACGAGTGGAGACCCCGATGTGACTCCAGGGGCCTTAATGAGCAGGGACCCCTTGTGACTCCAGGGATCCAAAAGATTAGGGACCCTGGTGTGACCCTGGGGGCCCTAATAAGCAGAGATCCCCATGTGACTCCAGGGGCCTTAACGAGCAGGGACCCCAGTGTGACTCTGGGGGTCCTCATAAGCAGAGACCCCCACTTGACTCACTTGCACAGGGACAGGGTAACGCGGCTCCTTCATCCCACTCAGAATCATCGGCAGCTCGCTGTGACGTCTACATCGAAATAAGTGCTCCAGCCCCCCCCACCTTTACCCTCTGTAAAGTAACAGCACTGGGTAGGGTGAGGTGAGGAGGGCTTCACCCTGTGCGGACTGTGCCTTTGCACCACATGCTCACCTTCTGCAGAGCCGATGTAGCTCTCATGCAGCTCACTCCCCCACACTAAAATACACACTGTGTACATTTACAGCCCCCTGCAGTGTGGCTCTGCATAGCATTACTTTAACAAGACACCCGGGAAACATAACACCCTGTGTCCAGCTGATTACGCTGCCGAGGAGCTCCTATCAGTCACTTACCCAGGAACCCAAAGTAATGGGCCTCTGCTTTACCCAGAATGCTCTGCCCGTCAGTCTGGTTTTTCCATCTCAGTGGAACATGACCATCGTCGTACGTTATATAACTGAGAATATTGTTTGTGGAGGAGATGTTGCGGGGTGTGGCTTCATATCAGACCTCGTTCTGTTCATCTGATCCCTTTAACTATCTTGCATTTCACTGATGCTGGATTGTGGGGCCTTTGTTAGGCCTATTCCTACATTCAGCCACCACACCAGTATCCAGGAAAAGACCGTCCCCCTGTGTGACTGAGCCCCATCCCCAGTATGGAACTGACCCTCCCCAACTACAGCATAGCCCCTCCCTCAGTATGGAACTGAACCTTCCCCTGTTACAGCATAGCCCCTCCACCAGTATGGAACTGACCCTTCCCCATTGCAGCATAGCCCCTCCCTCAGTATGGAACTGACTCTCCCACGTTACAGCATAGCCCCTCCACCAGTATGGAACTGACCCTCCCCCATTGCAGCATAGCCCCTCCCTCAGTATGGAACTGACCCTCCCCCGTTACAGCATAGCCCCTCCCCCAGTATGGAACTGACCCTCCCCTGTTACAGCATAGCCAATCCCTTAGTGTGATACTGGTCCTTTTCTACTGAAGCACAGGCCCTGCCCAATATAGCCCATCACCCCCCCCCCCCCCAATTATAACTTCTGTCCCTGTACAGAGACCTGCAGATGATGTCTAGCAGCATATCAGAGCTCCTTACAGAGCCGTAACACGCACCGTGCTGTCTTCCACTCATGCTCCCTCCCTCTCTCTCCCCTGTGCTGCTCACTGTTCGGAGGAGGGAGCAGGACACAAAGGCCTGGCATGTGTAGAGATGCTGCTCCTGCATGAGTATTAGCAGGACTCAGCCTGCCACATGTTCAGATCTAAAGGTAGAAACACACCTGTTTATCCCCAATCTGATTTTCCACTCTGATCTGATTTTCAGTAACCAAGGGGACCCTGTCCCAGGAAATATGGGATGTGGTACGCCTCAGACAGGACATACCTCAGACAGGGTATGCCATGTATAGGGTACACCTCAAACAGGGTACACCATATGCGGGGTACCCATCAGACAGGGTATGCTGTGTGCAGAGTGCGCCTCAGGATACCTCACCCCCACTCCCGCACACATCCTGTCACAGTCTCACGTTGTCTTTGGACTTGTGGGGTCTCTGAGCTTCATAACCCATAATGGCTCCTTGGGAGGAGAGGCGAAACCCGCCTGCCCCAGTGCCTCCCTAGTCGCGCTCGCACCCGTCATCTCTCCATCCTCTACCTTCTTTGTGCCGCTGGGCTGTGGTGTGAAAGCCACCCACTGTTTCCGCACACGCTGGGCTCACATTGTACGCCGCTCAGCCCAAGGTTACGCGTGGGGGGGCGGGGGCGCTTGTCAGCCGTGGGGGGGACTTTCTGAGCCTCCGCCACTTCTGTCTTTCATCTGTCAAGGCCATGGCCATCATGGTGGCGGAGTGTGGTGGGGGGGGGGCGACACAGCTACCTGCATGCCCCATTTTTCTGTCTGCCTGTTTGCCTGTCTGTCTCTCTCTCTGTCTGTCTGCCTGTGTGCCGCCTCTCTCTCCCTCTGCCGCCTGTCTCTGTCTGCCAGTCTCTCTCGTCTGCCACTCTCTCTGTTTGCCTGTTGCTTGTCTTGCTGACTGCCTCTCTCTAGTCTGCCACTCTTTCTGTCTGCCTGTCTCTGTTTGCTTGTTGCTCGTCTCTCTGTCTGCCTCTCTTTCTCTCTAGTCTGCCTGTCTCTCTCTTTAGTCTGCATCTCTGCCTGCCTGTTGCCTGTCTCTCTGTCTGCCTCTTTCTCTGTCTACTTGTCTTGCTGTCTCTCTCTCTCTAGTCTGCCTCTCTCTATCTGCCTGCTGCCTGTCTCTCTCTCGTCTGCCTCTGTCTGCTTGTCTACCTCTCACTAGTCTGCCTGCCTCTCTCTCTAGTCTGTCTGTCTCTCTCTCTGGACTGCCTCTCCCTCTGTCTACCTGTCTCTGTCTGCCTCTCTCTGTCTACCTGTCTCTGCCTGTTGCCTCTCTCCCTATCTGCCTGTCTCTCTCTCTGTATCTGTCTGTCTCACTGTGCTGTACACCCCAGGGGTTGGGGGGGACACCCACCCTCCCAGCATCTCTGTATTACAGCAGCATGACTGGCATATATAAAGTAGACTTTATTTGGGTTCGCTAGTTAAACAGAGCTTCTATTTGGGCGTGACATATGCCAAGTTCAGAAGTCAAAGGGCATAGTGTCAACTGGCCTGCTCTAAAATGCACCCTGTCCATGGTGGAGATGTGTTTCTGGTGAATTCGCTCGCTCTTATCCTTCTGCAAGCTTCTTGAGCCGGTTATCATTTTGCGTGGTGGTGTTTGTGAGTTAAAGCTGTACTATGTGTCTCTGTTTGCCAAGGGCGGGGTGGCCTCACGTTCTTCACTCCAGGATGGGGCCGTTAAGTGACGGCACTATCCACGGAAACATTTCCTGACCCCAGTGTCCTTAAGTAGCTCCCAAAAATCCAGCCGTGCGCGCAGGGAGAGCCAGGAGCTTAATAAAGGGAATTAGCAGCGAATGGGAGCGTAGGCGCGGGGGGAGTAATGAGCAAGAGAGGCTGCGTATTAACCATGATGGAATTCTAATGGCTTCCCCGGGAGGAGCGGACAGGCGAAATGTCAGTGGACGCGGACGCCACCCCCCTGCCTCTCCATCCTTCATGGGAAGCCGAAATTGGAGCAAATTTAATTTACTGTAGTCAGGAGCTGAGAGGCCTGAGATGGAAGGAGGGGTGGGGGGGTAGTTTGTGTGGATGGGACGGCTGCGAGTCGGGGGGGGGTTATACATAGGGGCTCTCCCAGTAATGGCTGGACAGCCAAATATGTTTTGCTCTCTTTGTCTAAAATTCAGTAGCTGGACTTTGGTGCCTGTGCTTCTCTGTGGATATATCCGCGTTTTTATCGCACTGTGGTTGCAACAGACACACAGGCATAGTTAGACACTAAAAGGATGCTCTACTTGCACTGGTGCGTTCGCTATGAAGGCATGAAGAATTGACAAATGAACACCCCCCCCCCACCCTCGTGTATGGGCTCAGCATGAAGTTTTAGCTGAGATGTTCATTATTAACGGGGCAGTGGTGCCCTAATGCTTAGGGAACCACACTTGCAATTGAAAGGTTGCTGGTTCGATTCACCGACAAGGTGCCACTGAGGTACCATGAGCGAGGTGCCACCCCCAAACGCTGCTCTCCGGGCGCTGCATGCCGAGGACACCTTTCATTGTTGGGCACTGTGTACTGTGGTGTGTTAACAATGACAATTAATCACTTTCACCTTAATATACGGCATGCTTACTGTCCTGGGTGCCTTGGCGGCTCACTGGGTTAGCACCGTACCCATCCAGGGTTGTGGGTTTTAATTCCACCTCTGCTCTGTGTTGGGGGGGGGGGGTTGCATGCTCTCCCCATGTCGCACAGGTTTCCTTCTGCAGTCCAAAAACGTGCAGGTACTTCTCTAAATTGCCTGTAGCATGAATGATTGTGTACGTACCCTACAATGGACTGACTTTCTGTCCAGAGTATACCCCAGCTATGTGTCGTGTTAGCTCTGGAATAGGCTCCAGGCCCCCTACTGACCCCGGGCAGGATAAGCAAATGAAGGATGGATGGATGGATATCTGCAGTCCTTTGAGAGTCAGGAGCCAAGGCTCCATGTGCTCAAGCTGAAGCTGGCAGGTGGAGATGATCTCTGACAGGCCCCAAGGCATGGAGGACTTTTATCGAGCATTTCCCCCGGGGCGGCACGCTTGGGAAGGCGGGGTTCCCTCTGTGGCAATTTAACCCAGCCCCTTTGATTGGTCAGTCAAGCAGGGAATTGATCAAATCAGCCGAGGAGGGATCCGGGCCCAACCGGTGGGAGGGGCTCACTGGGAGCGGAGGATTGTTCGATTTTCTGTTTGCGCTGTATCAGTCAGGCTGGGAAAATAGCAGCACTGGGGACAGTAGGCAGGCTGGAGGCATGCCCAGCATGACGAGTGGGCGGGGCTTGCAGGACTTGCCCTGCAGGCCAGTCATTTGGCACGTTACTAATATACTAATGCCCTCCTCCCCGTGTGCCTGCCTATCCCTACCAGTGTGCCTGCCTCTCCCTCTCCGTGTGCCGGCCTCTCCCTCCGCGTGTGCCGGCCTCTCCCTTACATCTCCTTCTGTTAGGAGTTTTTCTCCGTATTAGGGGGCCATGTGTGATTGGCCCTCATTAAATCACATACACATTACACATTCATTTTCCTAAACGGTACTTTAAAATAAACACTCACAATCACAGGAACACTCCTCTTTCCAGCCGGCAGTCAGCTGGAAGCCCCGATGACGGCCATCCCAGAAGCCTCGAGACCAGCCCGAGCCGGCCTGCCCATTCTCACTCTCCCCCTGCATTGTCTCGCCCGTCACACAGAGACCAAATGGTAATATATGTAAATAGGAGCCTAAGTGGGAGAAGCACGCACACACACACAGACACACAGACACACGTGCTCCCACGCATGCGGCCAACCAGGGCCGCCTTTGATTAAATTGCCCCCCCCCCCCCTTGCTCCTTGTTTTCTCTCCTCCGTTCACATTTTCCCTTTTGTCCATCGTTCGCCTCCATCTCCTGCCTTCCCCCCCCACTGGAGGAAGCTGGTCCCTTTAACAAGGGCCTGCTATGTACCCTTCCCCCACCCTCGCCCCCCACACCACCTGGTTTATCTGACTCCCTCTTTCCGATCGGCCCAGGTTGAGGTCTCTCCTGATCAGGCTGCAGGGACCGTGCTGAAATGCACACCGTTCACACGCGGCCGCCGTCGCTGAGCTTAGGGGCTGAACGTAGGTGGACTTGCATTGGTCTTTGATGACAATGCCTTACCTGCTGCTCTCCACAAAAAGCAATTTTACTCTAGACTGTCTCTTTATGAATATCGGAAATGATTATGAGTTGGGGGGAGAAAACCACAGCAAAAGGAGCTAAGTGGGTATTGGTGGGATTCCGGTGGCTGTCCGGTAGGTCTGTATGGACAATGAGATTTTTATATATATATATATATATATATATATATATATGTATCACACACACACACAGATATACCGAGGCAAGGCTGAAGCTGTATTAATTCACACAGAGAAGGAGACAGTAAGAGCCAGTCTGCTGTTCTCTCCTCATGTCATGCCCCCATTCTGGAGCAGCAAAGGATCATGGGCACTCCTGCCTCATCATCCAAATGTGTGAAGACCAAGCATAACGGACAAAGACATAAAAAAGGCACCCCAGTGCTGTCAGGGTAAAATTGATACCCGGCGGAATAAAACATCTACAGATATCGGATCTGCAGTGCCCTGCAGAGTAATGTGTTACCCCGGCGCATACGCCAACCTCGTGGGGGTCACAATGACCCCCCCCCCCCCCAGGGGGTATAGACGTGGCCCCTGTTCCTCCAGGGCTGGCTGCTCCCCCTGTCCGCTCCGCTCCCTGTCTGCCCACCCGGCCCCCTGCTCCTATCCCCGTCACCAGGCCCAGAAAAAGCTCCCTTTGTCTCTATTTTTTTTAAAGACAATAATGTGTATTGAGCTGGGTGAATTATAAGGGTCCCTGTCCCGTTCCTCTCCCCCGCAGGCCAAACTCGGGGTGGGGGGGGGAACTAGGGCCCGTTCAGCAGCTCCGCCATCACCACCAGGGGGGAGGATGGCCTGTCTCAGATACATATGATGTACGCGGGTTCGGGTCAGGTGACCATACAGGAAGTTAGGGTGCTGTGGGATCCGAGTGGGCAGCCTGTCGCGTTCGGTTAGCGCCAAGGCTGTTTGAGCGTAATGAGGCTGGGCGCCAGTAACCCCCCCCCCCCCAGTGCCGTACCAGGGCTCCCCCCCAGCCTCCCTCTGCACAATGACATGCTTTTACCGCCCCCCCCTCCTCAAGCCCCTCATTCAGCCACGCCCCATGAATGGGGAGCCTTATATCCTGAGGAACACTCGCCATCTCTTCATCGCCTTGGAGACGGCAGGTGACGGTGAAGCCCGACATCGCTGGGAGGCGCGAGAACCCGCGGAGGCTCAGGGCTGCCTCTACCTCAGGGCGTGGAGAGAAGCGGCAGAGACTCTCTCAGAGTTGTTTTGCACCCTCAGCACTAAGATGCTGCTGGGAGACTCGTCCCTCTGAGGTCTGAAGGCACCTTGCCGCCCCCTCAGCAAAAGCCCCGTGCCTTGGGCTGTCTTGTTGGGCGGGACACAGGTTCAGTGCTGGGGAGGGTGCTGAGGGCCAGAGCAGCATGCGTGTAATCAGACTGTCTGTCCGTCATGTCGGATGGACAGGCTTCATGGAGGAGCTCATCCCTCTCTCTCCCTCACCCCTACCCTGATTATGCTTCCAGGGTCAGCCAGTTTTCTGTTGAGTGTGGGTGCTTGGGGGTGTCCTCGTGGTTTCAGCAGGAGGGGTGCACCAATTGGCCGGCTGGGGGGGGGGGTCAAATGAGAGCCAGTGGGAAGTGGCTTGTTGCTATGGGGATGCCAGCCCCCACGTCAGCATAGGGGGGTGTAGCTTCTTACCAGGATAATCCACTGTAATCCTAAAGAGGGGAGCCAGACACACACACACACACCCCCAGGGAAACGGGAGAGGTGGGAGTTGAAGAATTAGCATCTGTTACTGCCTGCGCTGGGGTCAGCTTTGCCATGAGGGGGTGGGCTGGGGGGAGGTTCAGGCCATGAGAGAGATGGGTTACTCCACCACACAGGCTCTCCCTCCAAGCCCCCCCTCCCATCTGCTTACATAGCCTAGTTGGGGCTGCGTCCTGTGGGTGGGCTGGCGAATGCTAATCGCATGTGTTTTATTATTATACGCATAACTGGATAATTGTAGGTGCGTGTGAGAACAGCAGCAGCCACCATAACAGCCTGCTGGATCCCGCTCGCACACGTTAAACAAATTGATATTGATCTCCAGTCCGCAGCAGCATGGAGAGCGTCGTGTAAACACAGGGTTATGTACTCGCCGTGAGCTCAGTTGGTGCGGGGGCCTGTCCATCATATTCCCCTGCTCCAATTGGCTGAGGGGCGGTCCTAGCAGTAATGGGATCTTCACTCCCACCCTTTCAGGGAGCGGTTCAGGCTGAAAATGCTGTGCCAGACTTTCACAGCCTCCATTAGACCTGAGAGTAGGGAGGGATGGGGGAAGATGGAGACTGCCTGTGAGGAGCTCCGGGCAGCCTATATTGGGCCAGATGGAGAAGGCATTCAGGAAGCGATCCCACCTGGAGATCTCCCTCCAGGAGCCACTCAGGAACCTACAGACTCTCTCTTACATACACTATCACACCTATGACATGCTGAAAAACACTGTTTTAAGGGTGTGTTGGGTCTATTGTGGGAGCAGTCACATGACCCTCAGCCTGGCATCCACACAGACACATGCACAGTGTTGTCTCGCCGTCTCCTCCAATCCTGACCCTGGGTCTACTCCTTCACTATCAGTTGTCCTTTCCCATTCAGTCAGGACCTGGGAGTCTCTCATGACCAGTGTAACTGGCTCTTTAGTTTTAACCCAGACCCAGGCCAGTTATTGGCCTGCTGAGCCACCATAGAAACAATCTTAAGTCTGATTGGATAACAGCAACCTGCAGTTAATTTGCACCAATCAGAAGTGATGATGCTAACATGTCAGATCCTATACAGCACAGGGTGGATGCTACAAATTGAATTGTGATTGAAACTGATTTGTTTACGGACTGCATTGGATTGTTTTGGTTGACTTACTGAACATATTTAGAGGTTTGTATGTAGTATTATTTAATGGGACTGATAACTCTTAGATAACAATAGATGTGAATGACCCCCTTTTCTGAATAAAGTGTTTGTGTATGACTGTCGACCGTGTGTAGAATTCTACGTGATGCAGACAGATGTGGGAGTCCAGTGTCATCAAGTCACATAGCTGAGGTGCAGCCCCCAGGCATTTGAATTTTGGCCACACCCCCTCTGAGCCCACCATTAGGGATTAAAATGACTTTGAGGTCTGGAGAGAGTTCAGTGGAAGGGAGCCTTTGAGGTTGGGGGGACAGGTTGAGGTTAGTTTTTTTTAAGGTATGCAGGAGAAACACCTGGGTGGATTCCTAGAAAATCAAAAGGCATCACAGGAGGAGGCAGAAGCCAAACCCGCAAGTGAAGGAGCGCTCCCAGGAGCTGCTTAATTCAAGGTCATCAAGCTGGATTTAAAGCTAGCCAATTACACGGCTCTCCATTTGTAATTTGGTAATGGTAGTAAATAGCAGCAGCCTGCGTGGTGAGTTAGCAGGGGGCCCAAGGAAAATGCTGTAGCTTTATCGAGTTAGTGGAGGCGTGGGCGAGCATTCAGAGGGGCCCCCTGAGAAGGGCCACGCTGACTGCCCTCTTTTTGTGACATCTCAAGCTCCCGACGGCTGCATTTTCAGGGCTAACGCTGCGGCTTCCTTCACACTCCTCGCCGATAGCACATTAGCGCTTCTCCAACGTGATCTCAGGACACTGCCCCTTTGTTCCGCCGGCGTGCTCCTCTCCTGCCCCACGTGCATCTACACCACTTTCAAGGGCACCATGTGACTGCCCGTCTGTATCGCACTGTGCGCGTCGGGGGAGGGGGGCACACACTCACACAGGACTGCTCAGGCAGCAGGGACTCGCACGCAAACAGACACACACAGTCCTCTGGTCAAGCCCTCGGTGCTTAGCGTCTTCCAGAATGTAAAGGGCTTCCTGCTGTGCAAGTCCCTGACACCCCCGGGCTCCCCATTCTCTGTACAGTGTACCAGAGCAGAAATGGGTCACTGGCCCTTTAAGAGCCACAGGGAGGGGCAGTAGAGCAACCCCAGTGCACCGGTGCAGTGTTCTTGCAGGGGGTTTGTGTAGATCCATCCGGAATAGGGCTAGCCTCACTCTGCACACATGAATACTCTTTATACCCTAATAAATCCACTCCTGTCCCTCTGCCCTCCCCAACATCACCCTTCCCCTCTCCCGCTTCTTAATTCTCCTTCTGTCTCTCTTTTCTCCCTGTACTGCTGATCTCCTCATAGGCACCACCCCGCCCAACCCCCCCCACCCCGCACCGAACGGCTTGCTCCGTGCCTCTCCTCTCCACCTCCCCCACCCCCCTCCCCCCCTCCCGTTTCCCCTCC
>JAODKL010000038.1:11274382-11295897 GCA_026780765.1 Petrocephalus schoutedeni
ACCCCCCCCCCCCCCCCCCCGCTGTATACCGCCATGTCCCACCACTTCCTCATCACCCTCATCCTCAGCTCCTGCTCCGTCAGGTGACGATTTTGGAGCGAAAACCGCATCGCTCCGCCATCACTGTAAAAAAAAAAAAGGGGAGTGGTGTTATATAGGAGCTGAGAATATACCAAGTGGTGAGTGCTGCACAGGAGGAAGCTGCAGGATGCTGCCAGTCTGGGCTGGGCTGAGCTGAACTGGGCCGCGCCGGACCACGACTCTCCTTTGTGGTATCAAGGTACTGCATTGTACCAGAGCGTCCGGCACTTGTCTCGTAAAACAGCTCCTTGCCCCTTGAGGAACAGACTGTACTTTTCTACTAAACTCATTCCTTAATGACAATTATTTTGCATTAATTTAACGTTTCTGCTTTGAGGGGCATTGAATATTTTTGTGTCTGTTAAGCTACTGAAAAAAGGCTGTGACTTACCAGATGGCACTAACCCTACGGAAACACTTTGAGCAGAGTCTGGGGGGGACCCGAGAAAGGGGACAGGGAATAAAAGTGGACTTTGCTCACTGTAAATACGCTCTCTGTGTTCTGAAGCACTTTGCCCCCCAGCCCCATAGACTCTGCCCTTGGGAGGAAACACTCCGTTTATGCATACTGTATGGAAACACCCTGCTTGTTTCTGTTTTTTTTTTTTTTGTTTTTCCTCTCACGTGGAAATACCTCAGATGTACATAGCGTCCCTCTGCGCCTGCCCCGTCCCAACCAAGTCTAAACCAACAAACCTGCGTGTCGCCAGCTATCTGAGAAAAGAAGCATGGTGGAAACTAAACATCGGCTTCCGCAGCTTCAGAGTAATGCTGGTTGTTGAGATTTTTTATGTACATAAGCAGACCTCAGATAACGGCATTGTTCACGGTATCGGGATATGGGTACCGAGATGGACGGGCTAGCTGGGTGTGAGCTGTCGACATCCTTATCTGACTGGGGTGTTTAGGTGGGCAGTGACGCCACCTCCCCCCTCCCCACTGTCCCATAGCCTTACTGTCTAATGGCCCACCACGTTGGGGTGGGACCCAATTGTTTCTCTACTGAGTTTCTGCTCTAACTAACTCTGTTTTCAGCTCCATTCAGCTGTAGACACCTGGGTGGGCGTGCCATGCCCGGTTTTCCTCATGACGGCCATTAACTAAGCTGCTATGGACCAGAATTTTGCCACAGACCTGTAACCTCAAGCCAGGATACCAGCCTCCTTCACAACCAGAGCACCTCAGACGTTCAGGAACACAGATGGGCAAAACCACGACAGACTTTGCGACATGGCCAAAAACAAAACAAACAAAAAAAAATCCCCTCCAAGCTGGTTAATTCTTACTGCTTCACACTTGGAATTTGCAGGGCTTCATTCTGTCGCTTTAATTTAATTTTTTCACCAAACCCTGGGACATCGGTACCCTTCATTCGACAGTCTGCACAGTCAGAAGATTCTGGAGGGCGTAACACCACCCCTCGCCGCACAGTCACGCCCTGGGATCACTGTGGGATTCCGGTTTCAGCCTGGGACTGGTCTGGACCGCTCCCTGCCCTGCGCAGTAATGCTTTTGGCTTCTCTCCCGCACTGTACGCACAGACGAAGCTCCCGCCCCATTAACCAGGCGGATAATGAGGCCGCAAGTCCACCTTCAGCTTGGCCATACTCCGCTCTCTTTTGTACACCGAAGCAGCCGGAATCTGCGACTGGAGCCCCGTCTCGCACTGGTGCGATGCGTCCCTCTGGACGGGCCAAGACGAGTATTGCGATGCAGCTGATAATCATAGCAGACCCGTCATTGATATGCGAGTATTAATGACCGGATGCCTTTAACTAACAACAGAGGCTGTTTGTTTGTTTTTTTGCCCTTAGACACTGCTTTTGGAAGACGCCAGAGTGTGAGAAAAAGCTCTTTTTGTTACCCATGATTTGAAAGTGATTTGATACTGTTGGTCCTCCAGTCGCTCCAGGGATGACCTTTAAGTCCACTAAGAACACTCACAAGTTTTGGACGAACCTCACTGTCACCAGTAACCACAAGAATACTGCCTATGTCCAGCAGACGTGCAATTCCGAATCTCAGATAGGAGTATATTTTTATGTTGATGTGCGTCATAGTCACCTAGAAACAGCCTTCCTCGGATCAGTTTCTGAGAGCGTCTATACCCATGGGCTGCTTAGATTGGTAAGGACGCTTCCTTACAGAAATATGCAAATTAACTAGTCTAGAGGCTAAACCTTACTGTGTTTTCTTTAGCTGTGGATGGATCCAGAGTGATTCCAGAGTCAGCTGGAAGCTCATTTTATGTGGACCTAATCCCAGAGGGGTGAGACACTAAAGCAATGCACTGTGGGCAGCGCGAGACAGGCAGGCGCGTGTGGGAGAACATAGAATTGATTCCTACTCGGAGCTGTAGGTGACTATAGCAGAAAATAATGCCGAACAGCCTTTTCAGTATACGTAAAACGTTTGAGTCATATGGCGTTCTAAAAGCATAGCCAGCAGAGCTGCGTATAGTGCGCACAGTAAATTTTACTCTTTTTATTGAGTAATCGGACGATTATTACTCTCCGCCACCTGTCTGTCACTTTTACTCCCCTCAATTCCATTTTTACTCCGGCCCCGACCTGTCTCCCGTCGTTTCAGGGAGACAGAAGAGGCGCGGCAGCCCGACCGTCGCCCTCCTGCGCTGCATTGCTGACATTCGAATTCACCTTGGCAATGGATTCGTTCCCGCGATTTGGAATAAGCCTCGTTTGGAGCGCTGCTGAATTTTCTGACCTCACGAAACTCGCGATAATTAAAGAAGAAAAAAACGATTGTAATAGATATGCATTTGTAAATTATTCAAGGGACAAGCGAAATGTATTTGTGGAAAGATACCAGTTTTGTGGTGTACAGGTTGTTTGCGTTTCTGTTTCTCATCAAAAACGAAGAAAACAAACTGTAAAAAAGGCAGGCAAACGACAATCTTGAAATTGTATCATTTCTTCACTGTTTTGATTTCCATTCCTTTCTGTGTGCAGCTATTGTATACAGTGCGTCTTGAGGACCACAAAGTGTTTTTGCCATAATCGGAGCATTCTTACTGAACTCTAGAATCGGTCGGGCTCTCGTTCTGGCTCACCGTTTACGCATTTTTATCTGATTTATATTTTTATTATTACTATTATTTTATATATTTTTTGTAGTGCAAGTAAGTGGTCTTTAAAAAATATTTTGTACAATAACTGTGTCAACAATGGAGGTTATTCTACAGGCCTAAACATTCCAAACAGGGATGTCTGCATATTTAGCAACCAATCTGACCGGCATCATTTGACAGTGTGTCCCGTACTGATCACGCACAAGACGGCGTCCTGGAACCCTATGGTCATGAAAAAAAGCTGTTTATTCCCAGAATTGGCGGTGGCAGCTCTGCGTGTGCGCCCCCTACAGGGCAGCTGCGGTACTCTCAATTCCTCCTTCTGCTATCACTAGTCAGCGGAGCCCCTGACGCCAAAAAGACCCTCTGACACTGTCTGTAGATACGGTTCCTGCCATCAAATTAGCTAACAGACTTTTCGGTATCCGTTTTGGTCAAACGTGTAGCTCAGCAAAAACAACTTTTTTTTTTTTCTTGAAAATTTTCTATCAGGGCAAAGTACAGATACAGCTAAATCGAAATGGTCGCAGCCAGTGTTTAATTTTTTTTAATTTAGTGGTGCTTTAGAATCCTCTGTTTCCGTTCAGAATTTTCCTCTATCTGCCAAAAGCTGATGGTCTTGGTTCGGTTTCTGTTTGTACTTTAATACCAATGTGAAAAAACTGTATTTCTCCTCATTTGGACTCAGTGGAAGTGTGATGTTTACATGTACAGATTTTTTGCGATTATTTTTTTTTATTGTTTTGCTTTGACCCCCTTCCCAGCTTTAATTTAATCTAATAACTTGTACATGGAGGGAAAATGGAGCCGTGTCTAAATAAGGCTGAGATCCTTTACGTTCAACGAAATCACTCGTAAAATAAGTATAACAAGAGAGTTTTGGCTGCTAAGAATTTCTCCCCTTAAGCCAATTTAATAGGTAAAAAGCAAAGGAAAAGCTTTGTTTTGAACGCTATCTGACACGCGAGAATTTCTCCTTCAGCGATTTTATAAGCCATTTACATCCCCTGAACAGGGTTTAATAGACTGATAGTATTTTTAAAAAAAAGATATCAGACAAACCTCAGGAAAAAAACGACTACACACTTTTTAAACGAGTTTTGTTGAAAAGGCCCATTTCCCTCTTTTATAACATTATATCAGATAATTCTTTTTATATTTATTGTGTTATATAACAGTGAATAATTTTGCAGTTCATGTGGCTAAATATTTTAATTCTTTAGAGAAGTGTTGATACATATATGTGGAGCAATTTAAAGATAAAAAGTAAAAGCGAACAGCATGAGCAGTTGTCCTTGACTTTACATATCACTTTGATGAATGAAATGCCAATGATTTGGAAAGAAGCTTTCTTCGGCGTGATGTCACCGCTACGGTAAAACGCTGTTTCCAACATTACATTGTCTAATGATTTATTCTAACCCGAGCTGTACGTCACAAGGCTAAGTATAACTAATAAAACAGTGTGCTGTATATCAAACCGAACCAGAAAAGCTGTCCATGCATTTTATTGATCACCAATATGTCGTTTTGATACGCAGTCAATATACGGTACTAAACGGTGAGATGTTTGTCATCCACCCGTCCATTAGTTTGCTCGTTCGTTTATCTCAAAAGCTAGTAATTTGCCGGAGAGTCGCCGTGTAGTAAATAGTCGCCCACATTTTCTTCAGCAGACACTGGCGTAAAGCATCACGCGCGGGCAATGCGATTTCAGACGTCTGTACATGTACAAATCTGGGTCGTTGCAGAAGAAATGTGGGTTAAGCTTCCTTGATTTTTACAATACAAACACGTGCAGATCCCCCTGGAATACAAGGCCGGAGCCTACGGCTATGGCTGTAATTCATTTAACTATTGCGCCATCTAATGTCCTATTCAATGTATGACTGCGAACCATTACACTAAAAACCAGTTAAAACTATACGTTCCTATTAAAATGTGGGGAGAAATTTTAAAAAAGTGTGGGGTTGGGAGCGGAGACTACTGAAACGTGAGATATTTCACGTGTTAAACATTTTAATTGCCCTTAGTTGTTTTAGTAAAATGCGGAAAGAATAATTGTTTTCAACGACCGGGTTAAAATGTAACCGTACTCAGCGAAATGGTTAAACAAAGCCACCCGCGGTAAATGGTGTGCGGCCCGTGATCTTTATCATCCGTGGTCCTCCATGCATTACATAAGCATGGGCAACAATTTAGCTCTGGATAAGTTGTTGCCTTTTCATATCGCCTGCATATTATTTCTCCGGACACCGCACGAATTTCTTACGGAATGATACAGTGATGCGTGTGAGTAATCGCAGCGATTAACGTCAGGTCAAGTGCAAGGAGATACACGCCACTGCCGCCTAATGGTCCACCAGGGCTTTACCATTGAAAACCATACCAAAACAATCCACTGATAGGCTTACTGGCCGTAAAAAATAATAATAATAATAAATAAAGTGAAAGTATTAGTTTAGAAAAAGTAACAGCCGTTTATAAAATGCAGTTTAATTACTATTAATATCATTCGCTTCACAGATTAATGCAATAGGCTATTTATTGAAAAAAAATATATATTTGTATGTATATATATATATATATATATATATATATATATATATATCAGCAATTTATTGCTATTGGTCTCAGACAACAGTAAAACACTCGATTTCAAAACATTATAAATTAGCCGCATAAGTGGTTTAAATAACAGTGTTAGCATGACGATTGTAGCCTACGTTTTTAAAGCCCTTATAATATGCAGATAACAGTACAACGCTGGCCAGTACTAACTGGCATTGAGAATAGTATACAACTCATCATTATGCAAAGTATAAAGCCGACGAACTTTTGTCGGCCGGCACAAATCAGATGTTAATCCATCATGTCGTTTCCGCATTCCCGGCGACCTTTCAGTTCGGTATCCAGGATAGGCTATATTCAACAGAAACCGGTTTCATCAGAATGTCAGTCTCTGTTTTAGTGTTGTAGGAACTGCCCTGCACTGCCTGTGAGATCGTACCCAGCAATAAGTGTTTCATAGGTAGGTGGAGAGACCAGGACTGACATTGATATTTTCGCTTTGTTCTCCTGCAAGGAAAAAAAAATCCGTATTGACGTCGGTTTGCGGAGGTCGAGACGCTGGCTTGGGATGGAGGGCTGCTGTCGGACCTGCATGCCGTGTTTGGGGAGGTTATGGAACTGGATATGGCCCGAACCCACCGACCCGTCCAGCACGGAAGCCGCAGAAATCCGCACCGTTTCGGGGGACATCCGGATCCCGGACCCGCGGAAGAAGCCGTCGCAGCTTTACGCGGCTCTCTTCGACTTCGAAGCCCGGAGCGACGAGGAGCTGTCGGTGAAAGAAGGCGACAAACTGTCGATTATCGAGAAGCGGGGGGAATACGTGCTAGCCAAAAAGCTCACCGGCTCGCTGGAGTCCGGCTTAGTCCCTGCGAATTATGTCACGCTGCTGCAAGATGAATTTGCCAATTACAAGTGAGTCTTTCATACTCCCCTTCTCCCCATGGGGAAATTTCCCCAATCTTCCCACCAATTCCCAAACGCAAATGAGCAAATTATTAAACTAGAAGGGCTTGGCGCACACATGTTTTTTTTTAAAAGAAATCGCTAATAGCCGAGCGTAGCTGATAAATTATTTTTTTAGTAAATAAATTTATGCGGTGTAATTACATTTATACTCATGAAACTCAAAAGTTAAACAGAAACTAAGAAGTGGACCCCGATTCTAGTAAAATGCCAGGTGGCTTTGTAAGTAGTACTAAATTGCCTGCACAATTTGTGAACTGTTGGACTCTATTGTTTCATCAACGCAGCCTACTTTGACCAAGATGCTTATCTTTAGGGAAAAAAAATGAGTTTTTGTTTCGGAAAGTGTGTTTTTTCGCTTATGTGCGAGAGAGTGCCAGGCACGCTGGCTTTTGATGACAGCATCCAGAGCCTCGCAAACTAATTAACTTCATTTGTTTTCAGACAAAGCTGATTAATCTCCGTGGGCATTCGGAGACTGCTGACGAAGTGCCGTCCTCCACCCCGTGTACCCGCAGCACTCTCTCTTTCCAATTATTTAGGGAAAAAAAAAACGTTCATTTTTGCGGGACACTGCCGCCTACGCTGACACCTTTAACGCGCACCCCACCCGTCCCGAATTGGCCTTCTTAAAACAAATCCAATTTAGGTCTTATTAATTAGCGCCGGCGACACTCCCGGGCAGAGGAGTTTCTGTGAAACCTGTATTTCGCGAAGCCGTGCCATGTGCGCGGCGGCTGCGCTTTCCGCGCCTGACACCGAGACCGCGCCCGCCCTTGTGTACTTTACCAGTTACTGTGTAACTAATCCGACACGTTCGTGTTTCTCTGCCTTCGCCACCTTACGGATCCCGGCGTGAGCGTGTCTGCTTTTCTGGGCGGTCATCTCCGACGTTTCTGATTGGTGCACGTAAAAAAAGATGCTCGGGAAAACAAATCACTATTTTTATGCTTTCTTGAAGCCACCGATAGCTCAACTAAGTTTATGCCGAAGGTGTTCATAGGTGCACATCATATTGTAATAGGTCGAATTGTTTAGATTATCTAGGATTTCACGGTATATCCATGACATTTCACTCATCGTGCGTTTAGATATTTAATGTAATATCTCCTTTAGATTTTTTAAATCTAAATCAATACCATGCTAATCTCCTCCATCCTGTTTCCATAGCGTACGCCCGTGTGTATAAATATGATTACACGTAGTTGATCTTTGCATGCTCTGCTTGGGTTGCGTCCTGGATTTGTCCCGTTTTCACGCTCGATCGGTGTTCTCTGAAACGGCGTGTGAGTATGTGTGGTGCTGGTACACTGATGTGACGGGTCCAGTGCCCCCTTCCTTGCTTTTCGGGGTAATATCTTTATCATCACGCTTGATTGCATTTATTATTCGCTTCCTGTTATTAATAATATCAATATTTGGGATTTTAAATCGCAGATAATGTGGGGCCGAACAATTTTTTCGGTCTGAGTCAGCACATTCCAAGGATGTTTTTTTTTTCAGTGACCCTGCAGGATAATCTTGATCTTTGTTTACAGTTAGTTCGCTTTGGCAGAACGAAAGAGGACCGGTTCAACTCAGTAAGACTTTTTCTTCTGTGGACCAAAGGATGACCGTACCCAGTCTCCGATATTAAAACTTCATACCCAATATAACACTCGGAGTAAACCGGGGACTGCTGAGCTGATTGTGATTTATCCGCGCCCGTTCACTTTCTGTCGAGGTGGTACTACGGCAACATCAACAGAGAGAAGGCTGAGAAGCTTCTCCTGGCGCCGCAGAATAAGAGCGGCTCCTTCCTGGTACGCATCAGCGAGAGCCACAGTGATGAGTACACGATTTCAGGTGAGCTGCGCCGCCTCAAACAGCGTGCATAGGGGCACGTATGGCCCGGCCAGCCACGCAAGGCAACGGCAATACGCACGCGGGGCCTGCAGGGGGCGCAAAAACCGATACTCCTCGGCATAAAAACTTCGAGGCATTGAAACCTCAACAGACAAAAATGCATGTTAACTTAAGCAACTTAAGGTTTTCTTTTGTTTTAATGTTATGCAATGTATCCATCAGTGCCTTTACGGGGCTATTGGTTTAAATAAAATGTTGCACTTGATCTCAAACTGAAAGTCAGATTTTACAGCTTTGCACATCATGCAGCCATTAATTTAGTGGGTAAGAACTTTTTTTCTCCCTTGTTAAACAGCCAGGAATGAAGGCAAGGTCTTCCACTTTCGAGTCCATCGCTCAGCCATTGGCGCGTACTACGTGTCTGATAAGTCTTCATTCGGAACCTTGGACGAGCTGGTGCGTTATTACCAGAATAACTCCAAGAGCCTCGGTGTGCCTCTGGTCCAACCCTGTGCCCAGCAGGTGCGTCCTCCCGACCGTCCGTCTGACTGATCCCGCTCCGGGATGGGTGATGAGTAGCCTCATCCACTTTAATCTCTCGCAATGTTGGAACTACACCCTCTGAAGTGTTATTTAATGTCTTTGTTTGAATTCTTCATTTATAGGGGCTTACCATGGGCGTCGTTAGGTCTGATCACTGGGACTTATAGCCCTGATTAATTTAAGCCCTGAGAATTTTCCTTCAGAAAAGTAAAAAATAAAAAACAAGCCAAGCCCCAGGTAAACTTAACTTGGACCCTGGTCTTTTAAATAGCTAGAAAGCCCCCAGGGGCTTACCTTACAATATCACTAACTGTGATCTTTTCCTGCTGTGTTAAACATCATTAGTAGTTAAAAATAATCTAGGCCTGAGAAGTTTTTGTTTCGTCTTTCACACTCACCTGTGATTACTGCTGATATTGAGCCCAGGGTACCCTGATACACGCTGGGTGTGTAAGCAGTAGAGACGCTGTTACAGCCAGACCCATACCCAGAAATAAATGGGTCCCTCCAGATAGATTACAAAATAGATAGATACATTTTGAGAGGGTGTGTAAACTGTCAGTTTTACAACCCTGCTACTCGCCTGAGCAGTATTAAACAAATTTCAGGGAGGTGTGGGGCGGGTATTTAGCTACGCGGCTACTTGCCTGATTACAGGTGTGGTAGGCCTAGTCACATCTGCTTTTTTTTGCGCACATGGAGTGCACGTTGTTATTGTGAAGAGCATATACATATTCATTATATTTATTAATGGATTTTGTTGACGATAACTAAAACAAAAACATGACTAAAATCTAATGACTAAAATGCATTCATGACAATAACAATAACATATAATTTGTCTGACAAAAATAAACAAAATGAAATATAATTATAGAAGCCAGATTTTCTCACCACTGCATCATTTTCTGATATACATATAGACTGTATTTTCACTTGACCAAGAACTGCTGGATGGGGCTTATAGTGATAAACTTTGCCGATTGGTTGACCATATACATTAACTGAAGTTACACGTCTTATATAGGTGGTGAAACTTGGCATCTATTAACGAACTAACAACTTTTTTTTTCTGGGGAAAACTAGGCCTAACTTATAACTAACAAAACAACTTGGTCATCTTCCTGTGTTTTGGGGTGTTTACTGACTGCTGTGAATGTGACTATTTACTACTAAAACTGTTTTGAAAAGTAGCTGTCATTTGGCTAATCT
This sequence comes from Petrocephalus schoutedeni, assembly GCA_026780765.1. Lineage (NCBI taxonomy): Eukaryota > Metazoa > Chordata > Actinopteri > Osteoglossiformes > Mormyridae > Petrocephalus > Petrocephalus schoutedeni. Next base: position 11,284,689 of record JAODKL010000038.1, read on the forward strand.
GTTTTGAAAATTGCAATTAGACATTTGGAATACCGTTATCTCCCATTTTCAATATAGTGTATTTATTATTGTTATCATTATCAACAATAATTCAAATAATTGTAATACTCAGATCACACTAGACAAAATGATCATAGTGATCATTTCCACCATCTTATACTAAAACAATGACAAAAATGTGCTAATCATTTGTGTATTTAGCAGATACTTTTATCCAAAGCGACATACAATCAAGGGCACAACGGTGAAACTGGCTACGGTATTCAAACCCGTGACCTTCCCATCATAGGCACAACAGCCGAACCCGCTGAGCTACACTGTCATTTAGCTTGGCTAAAGCTAAATTAAAAATGGGTGTGAAAACTGACACTGATGTTTATGAAAACGGCTATTAATCAGCCGCACTGACAAAGGATTATTTAACGGCCTGTGTTTCTCTATGGACTGCTCACATCAAACAAAAGTGCTTGTATCCAGATTGCCTTTATAAGGACAGTTTTCCATGTCACTGGCCTGTCAGTGGTTTTTGGCTGCTCAGGAATGGGCAAGGAGAGTCTGCAAAATGAAACTCATCAATGGCAGGGATAACATTAATTATATTACTGGACCATGTTACCATGATGTCCTGTTCCGTTATTTATACGCAAGGCTCGTTATTACCTTGAAGCACTGAGTGGCAGCTTAATTTGCAGGTTAAATGTTCATAGAATAAATTTGCATAGTAAATTATGTTGTCTATATTTTGAAACGCTAAATTGGCTTCATGGTGCTGTGCACAGGTTATCAGAATAAATTTCTTTCAACCGCTTACCCTGGTCAGGGTCACTGGGAGGATTCTCAGATAAAGTTATCAAGTTCTATATTTACCTTGCTGGTAAAACACGGTATTGGCAAGCAATTTAAAGTTCAGAAAGCACTTTTAAGAAGTTTTATCCTGTGTGGCCAATCAGAACATGCTCAGCCATTGTCTTTCAGGGGAAGGTGGGTCAGGTGACCACATGGGTCAGCTGATCATTTCCCATCATGGCCCTAACCCAGCTGTGCCTTTCCACAGAGAGAGCTGTTCGACTTCGAACCCTGGGAGAGGCCGCGGGAGGAGTTCCTCCTGCAGAGGAAGCTGGGGAAAGGGCACTTTGGAGATGTCTGGGAGGCTCTCTGGACAATGGAGAACAGACGGGTCGCCATTAAGATGTTGAGGCAAGGTGACTGCTGTGTATATCGTACTTGTGGACTCTGAGAGAGATGGAAAGCGCTGCTCACTGCAGCCCACAACCCTAGAGCCCCACCTCCATGGAGGATGGACACCACCGGCAGGGTAGTTTCATTTACGCAGATCTCTTTGGTTCCTTAGCTACAGACACCATCACAAACTCTTAACACAATTATCTATATGAAAAATGGTCAAGAAGCCTGGTCTAGTGAAGGAGACGCATGATGCCTACTTATTTTTGAGGAAAAACTGCAATTTTCAGTAATAACTGCAGACTTTGGAGAATGACCCTTGCAGAGGTGAAAATTAAGAGCAGCGTCCAGTATAATTGAATGAAAGTTTTAGCCCTCAGTTTGATCACAGTAAAGTAGCATCCAGGATGACTAATTCATGAGGACCGTTCCCTGATTGTGTCAGAGAACGACCGGGCTTCCCGTGGAGCCTGATTGTCTGTCCCGTCTACGTCAGTCGAATCTTGATTTTGAGGAAGCTTCCGACAGCTGCCGTACCTCAACTGAACGCACTGTGCTCTTTGTTCCTCTTTTAGAAATCTGCCAGCTGCACGCTTATATTGTTCCATTCAGCCCCGGAAATGTAACAGGCCTTTGAGCAACCTTGAATAGTTCAAAGATGATGATGACTTTTACCTAATGACCTTTAAAGCAACCAAACCTGGGTAAAAACAACCATGGGACCAAGCTACCTCGCCTATATATCGGCATTGTTAACTTTGTTTTTTAGACCTTTGCACCTGCAATCTGAGCTAAGATCTGTCATAGTAGCCTGGGTTACTTACCTGTGATTGGTTCACTAAAATATCCAGGTGTTGTAACTGGTCGAATTGCTCTCGAGTGCACAGGAAGTGGGGATTGCAGTAAGCGATGTGGCAGTAAGTCAGGGCGCCCATGTGGCTGGCGGTGACGCAGCTATGCTCTGTACCCCCACCCCACAGAGGATACCAAGCAGGATGAGTTTGTGAAGGAGGTGCAAGCGCTGAAGAGCCTTCATCACCCCAAGCTGATCCAGCTGCTGGCCCTGTGCTCCAGGGGCGAGCCCATCTACATCGTCACCGAGCTCATGATAAAGGGCAGCCTGAAGGCCTACCTTAGCTGTGAGTGCCAGGGAGCCCGGAGGCCTACCTGGGCTGGGAGTACCGGGGAGCCCGGAGGCCTACCTGGGCTGGGAGTACCGGGGAGCCAATATAGTGACTATTAGTGGCCTACAGGGTCAGGGTCTGGTTGTAGGAACATGAGAACCTGTGCATAGATATGGAAAGTGAGGTGTGAATCATCACCAAGTTCATTCTCTTACAGTCTTTAGTGCATTGTTTGAATTCCTATATTCAACTGTAAACAATTACAAATTATCCAATGAATACACTCAGTGGTCACTTTATGGACACCTAGCTTGTGCTGGGTAAGAGTCGCTTTATTAAGCACGCATATCTAGTGCCAGGTAGGACTCAATTTATTATGGACATCTAGCTAGTACACAGTAGGAACCACTGGATTATGGAGAACTGACTAATACCAAGTAGAACCCACTTTATTAGGGACAGCTAGCTAGTACCAAGTAGGACCCAATTTATTAGGGACATCTATATAACAAACTGGCCACTGAGTGTATTTTTCAGTTAAGTAGCAGTTCCTTTTTCATTTGAAGAAAAAACATCTGTTCTCTTCTTAAATGGTTCATTACTTACTTCTGCAATCATTATGTAATCCATCCATCCATCCATCCCCCATCTGTTTATCTGGGTCAGGGTTAACAGGGGCCTGAAGCCTTCCCAGGCAGCAGGGGGCCGAGGCTGGGACACGCCTTGGACGGAATGCCAGTCCATAACACTAACGAGCCATCTAATATCTATCGTTTTTTTTTTTTCATTGTTCCAGCTGTCGAGGGGCAGTTACTGACCTCCGCCCACCTGGTCTACATGGCCAGCCAGGTGGCTGAGGGCATGGCCTACCTGGAGGACCGCAGCATCGTCCACAGGGACCTTGCGGCCCGAAACATCCTGGTCGGGGAAGACCTGGCCTGCAAGGTGGCCGATTTTGGGCTCGCTCGCATTATAAGGGTAAATTACAGTGCCTACGTTACCACGTATTCATACATGTTTGTATCTGTTGTGTGCTCAACTTATATTACCCTGACACAAATGTCCCGTTTTAAAAAAAGTGAATGGCAATTTCTATTTCTAAAAATAGGTCACTCCACTAATATAGACCAACATAATAACTCATTAAATCTGTTTCAGTCAATAATAAACTGATATATGTATGATAAAGATTTAACCTGTTCCTGATGCCCTGGGAATGTCTCGTTTGTATACAGGGGTTTGCATGTGTTGTTGAATTTTTAAGGCTGTATGTTTAACTAAATTTCCTTCTCGATTTATACGGTACTGTTCAGGAGCTTTCATATGACAGAATGTACAGTAAAGTTTCCTGTGTACACACACTGAAAGGTTTTGTCACAGTTCTGGGTTCCACCAGTATAATCTTTTATTAATTATGTCTATGTCTTGACAAGCTGAAATGAGATACCGCAATTGCATTACCCCTGCGTTCTGTCTCCCCCTACAGGACAGTGTGTACACGGCAAGCAGGACCACAAAGATCCCAGTGAGGTGGACGGCGCCAGAGGCGGCCTTGCACCAACGCTTCTCCGTCAAGTCTGACGTCTGGTCTTTCGGCGTCCTGCTCTACGAGATGCTTACGAGGGGGAAGCTACCCTACGATGGTGAGCATATGACCAACTAGCAGGAAAAATGAGCAGATAAAAAAAAAAAATCAGCAGTTAACGCTTCTCTTAATCCCACAGGTAAGACTAACAAGGAGGTCATCGAGCTGCTGACCTCAGGGTACAGGCTGCCGTGTCCGGCACGGTGCCCAGCCAACATCTACCACATCATGATGCAGTGCTGGAACCCCGACTGCGCACAGCGACCCTCCTTCCATGCACTGCACAGCCAGTTGGACAAAATGTACACCAGGCTGTATTACAAGACCGTTGATGTGTAGAGACAGCCGAGGAGCACACGAGGAGGGACACGCACGCACCGCTTTATGGACAGATCGCGTCTGCACGCTCCTGTTTTCCTGTGCTCCGTAATCATTCTCTGAGATTTTTATTTTTTTACATCGGCACTTACCAGTCTCAAGCATATAGCGAATGCAGGTTACCGTTGTTTTTTTACGCGAGGAAATGTGCAATATGGACCAGGAATCCTTAATCTCATGAGGAGAATGGGAGGAAAAACTGGAAATTGTTCTGTCATGGACTTCTGAGGGTCGGCTTGCATCTACTCTTACGAGGTGTAAGTTTGGTACACGAGAGTATTTGTTTACAGATCCATGTAATGCCAACTGTACAAAAAAGTTTTGGGGGGGGCGGGGGGAGCAGGGAAAATTTTGACCAGTGCAATGGGGTTCTGGTAGACTAAAACACTGTAGCTTTTCTGGAGCTAAGAAATTAAAATATAACATAAATGGTATTTAAATACTTTATGGTATTTGAAAAATAAATTTATCGTAATATCCACTTCTTCTCAATTGTGCTTTGATGTGGTGTAAAGAGGTTACTGTTGTATAAGGATCGGGCATGCCAAAGTGGGGCAGGGCAGAAAGGGGGATTTATTGAACTTAAAAGAACCATAACATGAACTGAACATTGATCTCTGGCGATCAAAATCCAGTGGGGGGGGGGGAACAGTAAGGTATTGCGAAAGCAAAATGAGGCATGGTGTTAATGGTACACCTGGGAAGCACTTGAAATACATGACTATTGAGGGAACAGATACTGTAAGAGGCAGCTGGCAGTGGTTAACAAGAAGGCAGGAACAAGAGGTGAGACAAGCAAGCACATGCCAGGGGGGAGATGGGAGAGTCAGGCAGACATGGTGGGCAGGATGTTACAGTACCACTCCCCCAAGGTGTGCAAGCTGGGGTGGGGACCAAACATGGACTAGGAGAGCTGACAGGGAAGTTTGCGATACAACCAACACCACCAAAACACAGAGGGGCAAAACCCCTGGACAAACAACAGGACAGGGCCAGACAGGAACACACCAATGGAACTAAACACCAGGGCAGAGACACACAGCCAGAGTACACTAGCCGAGACTAACCACAGACAGGGGACCAGACACATGGCACAACTAAGGACACAGTTAAAGTTAAAGCCAAGTACAACAAGGACAGTAGACAGGACACACTACAAAACAGGGGGGACAGGTGGAGGGACAACAAGAACAGGGACAAAGACACAGGAAAGAACCACAGGGGATGCAGGCCAGAAAAGAGCAAAGGTGGGACAGAGTAACGGGGCAAAAACTGAAGCATGAAGAGAGATAAAAGAGGGCATCTGGAGAGTCTTCCGGACTCTGGGAAGTCAGGCGAAGACCCTGAGCCATAGACCTTCCAGGGCCCATTCACTGGTGAGACCATCGGTTCGGAGAATCTTGGAATGCCCGTGGGACCAAAGGGCCTTGAGGGGCTGGAGGAGCAGGACCTGGATGATGCCATGGAGCCGACAGGATGGAAGCGAGAAGGTGACGAACAGACAGCAGGATGACAACAGGAGAATGATGAGGGGATTGCTCTCCGGAAGGGAGCGACTCTGCCTCTCCCTCTATTTGGGCAAATGTGCTATAAAGATGTTGTGACTCCCATAGACCGGCCCCTCTCTCTGGGGTTGAGATCAGTCATTCTGTTGTGAGTGGTGGAATGACCAAATGGGAGCAGGTGTCAGGACAAAAACTTAAACTTAACAGAACCGCAAAACGAACATGATCTTGAGGGATCAAAGACCGGACAGGAAACGGGAAGGCGTGGCACAAAATTAATGACAGGACTGGGGAGCACAGGGCTGGGAGGCATTTGACTGATGAGGGAGCAGACAAGAGGCAGCTGGAAGTGGTTAACAGGAGGGCAGGAACGAGAGGTGAGACAAATTAGCAACAAGCTTGTTAGAGCTACGCCAGGGAGGGGGGGTCAGGAAGACATGGCAGGTAGGATGTGATAATGCATGTAGTAAAATTACAGGGGTGGAGGTTCAAACTCATATGTCCTCAACCAGATCCTAAACAATACAAAACACTAACAATTACAGGATTGATTACCCCCACCACCACCACCAAAGAAAATTCCCTTCCTCCAGTTGGTTGCCAAAATCTACCAGGTACCCTCCCCTGAACATTAAAATCTGCCGATCATTAAAATCTCTCTTCCCCCCCCGGCTATTTATTTATTTCCGGTAGGTTAGGATACAATGTCTTACCGTCAGCCGCAGAGAATGACTTTATTGTTATGGTTCTGAACATGCCACTGATAAGGAAGCCTTCATAAATTCACGTGCTTTCTTCTCAGAAACGGCATTCAGACACGCCGCCTAGGCGTGGTGGCAACAAGGAAGTGAATTAGTCTTAACAGCTGGGTGTCATGCAGGAGATGAGCATCGATCGAGCGCGACTGCCTGCAGTACAGGTGGATAAAGCCGTGCTCCCCAGCCGCCCCCATGGCTGAAAGGCTGAGTAATGCCTGCCCCTGCCTGCGATCTGTCTGGGAAAGGTTATGCTGCAGGTCGAAGGATAGGGCTGAGGACGACCCTGACAACGTGAGACACAGCAAAGACAGACAAGAGTCCGTCGGAACTGGCGATAAGACCGTGGTCGTTGGGTTCTCAGAACCGCGCTATTTGTCCCTACCCATAGAAAGTGCGCTTTACACTGCGCTGTGGCCGTTTGAAGCCCGGGAACAGAATGAACTGTCTTTCGAGATGGGGGATCTATTCAGAATAGTCAACCGGACCGGAGACTGGTGGACGGCCGACAAGGTGGACGCGACGGGACGCGTCCTGGCGAGAGGATTCGTGCCTCATAATTACCTGGCGATTGGACAGTCTGTTGAGGCTGAGCCGTAAGTATCCTGTCAATAGCTCTATTCTGAAATTATGAAAAGCAGCAATGTTTGTCATTAAAGGGCATTTATCATACTTGTCACTTATTAACCCGTTTGATCTTAAGGCGGCGGTTGTTTATGATTATCTGTTTATTTATTTGTTTGTTTGTTGCTCCGGGTGAGCTGTAATTATACACAACCGAGCTGTCATCTGATCGTGGCACAATCCATATTCATGTGCCAGACTAATCGTTATTTTACGCTTTATTATAATAAACCAAAGTGCGGTACCGTTAAAACACTAAAACGGCGGTCGGTGCAATGTAACAGAATAACTGCTATAGATATGTTTAATTTTTTTAGAAAACTGAAAGACAAAAGGTTAACTAATATTGATATCTTCTGAGACGCCAGGAGTCACTTGGTGAAACCACCCTGAAGCCAACAGACCACAATATTAAACCTAGTGTTTTCCTTAAATGTCAATATCTGGTGTTTTTTTTGGGGGGGGGGGTGCTATTGTTCAGATCTCGGTTGCTTTATGAAAAAAACGCTTGAAACTAAGCTAATTCTTCGGATACTTCAGGTTTACATCTGTTACATTAAAATGTCTAGCCATAATTTGAGACGACTGTAGCATTGCGGGTTCCAGCTGTTGATGCGAATGACTGAACCATTAGTAATGATCAGTGTGACACCCGTTACAGGTGGTTCTTTGGGAGACTGAACCGGTTTGAGGCTGTGAAGTACTTGCAGGCTCCGGAGAACCCGGACGGCGCTTTCTTGGTGAGGATCAGCGAGAAGGGTGAAGTAGGCTACGTTCTGTCAGGTGGGTTTTCATGGAATAATGCACTAGGCTGATTACAGAAGTACAGTACCTTTCAATTTAACGAAAAAAAAACAAAAAAACAAAAAGCGTCTTTGAGACCCCATCGCCCTCAAGCAGAACCTCGTATTGAAAGTGGTTTTGAGATCCCTCCATCCAGCCGTGGGGTGATTTTGAGATATGCAAACTAACATATTCAATATAAGTAACGTGGATTAAAGGCAATGTTATTTATCAAATTAATTGATTGTATTGTAATAGTACTTTCAATCGGACTGCCACAGCACCCACGTAATACCACCTGCATACTTTCCCCATTTTCTTCTCTTGTTGCATTAACTCCGAGTATTTCTCAGGATTTATCGTTTATCGTTTCCCCGCGCTTTCTAATCTGTGCCGGCAAACTCCCTCTTTAATGTGGCAACCGAACCCTTCTTCCCCTTTTAAAGCTGACATCCTGGCGTCAGCATTCGTCTGTCGACACTAAAATGAAACCGATTGGCGCTTCCTGGTTTCATTGGTCAAGTAGAATTTCATTCTCTGCGCAGGTGCAAAATTAACATAAATAAATCAATCCATGGAACCACAGATTAATGGATAACTTGCTCTAGGGCAGGGGTGGGCAATCTTGTTCACAAAAGGGCCGGTGCCTATGCAGGTTTTCGGGACAGGTGGCAGAAGAGTCCTTACACCTGGCTTTGAACAGCTGATCTAAAGGCAGAGACGGACATTTCAGGTCCAGAAAGTAAAAATCCTGAACAGGATTTTATTTCCGCCTCTGCCTTTAGATCAGCTGTACAAACCCAGGTGTGAGGACTCTTCTGCCAATCAGTCCTCTAATTAGTAACCTAATTAAGGAGTTGCAGTGAAAACCCACATACCAAACAGCCCTTTCTGCCCACCCCTGCTCTGTTTTCCCGGTGCTTACGTTTATGTTTCCATGATTTTTTTGCTGTAGTCCTATGCAGGGGCAGATTAAGTCATCCCAGAACGCTGAACAGATGATATTTTTTGTGCCCCCTCCCGAAAACGTACTGCTTATAAATATAAGCATATCATGTAGGAGCCAACCAGACAGTAGCCGGTTACTAGCCTAGTAGTGCCATCAAAACATTGCTCAATGTCATATGGTGACGCATATATATATTTTTTCAATATCTCATTTCCCCCTGTATAGATTTTACTACTGACATTTATATGGATTTTTTCCTGAGTCTGGACTGGGTAAAATCCTCAGTGATATCATATCTAATGATGCAGTTAATTAGTTGTCAATTGCAAGCAATGCAGATCCTTTGAGTTTCTCCTCTTTCACTGTAGATCTCAGATGACTTTTAACACAGTTAAAAAGTGACCATTATCAAAGATGAATAGAAGAATACAGATCCAGAAAAAAAGAACCCCTGGACAAACAACAGGACAGGGCCAGACAGGAACACACCGCACACTTTTGTACCCTAAAAAAAGTATATACTTGTATCAACCAGCCACTTTTCTGCTAATGTTTGTTGCAGGATATTACATGACTGGGTGTTTACTCATATTCAATGTGCATAAAATGTGAGATATTGCTTAATTAAGCAATATCTCTAATTAATAGAGGCATCCACATACGTTGGGGCATATGGTCTAAATAACCTTATATAACTGTAACCCTGTGTTAAAAAAGTGACACTTAGTGTTATGTACTAGTAGGACATGCAACAAATGAGGAAACTGTTCACTGAGTGAGAATATTTGTATTGAGTCTAACACGGGTAGTATACTAATAGGAAATCAATCCTCCTCACTTCTTTGGTATTGACGTGCACATTACTGCCAAGGTAACCAACCACTACTGAGCCTTTTCCCACCCCTCCAGTGAAGAGCAACAACAGAGTCAGACACTTCAGGCTCTATGACACCGACGGAAGGATTTACGTTGAAAAGACCCAAAGCTTCCTCAGTCTTGCAGAGCTGGTGGCACACTACAAGTCGCACCCTCTGGCCTCCATCCATCGGCTGAAGATTGCCTGTGCAAAGGTATGCTCTAGAAGGTGTGGTCCTGCTTTATGTTGGCAGGCTATCTGTGTGAGACTCCATGCTAGGTAATAAAACAAAATGAAAGGCCTTCAGGTAGAGATTGGAGGATTCATGTGTGTTGCTCTCATTTCTGTCCAATGCCCAAAGTTCCCTCACTCTTTCACAAGTTCAGTCTTCACTTTTTAATATGCACTCTCCCTCATTGTTCCGCCAAGCACTCCGGGAAGGGCGTCTGGGTCCATTGTCATTGCTTCTTATTCAACTTGTAAGGAACTTGCTGTTATTTGGGAATTATAACTCCAGGTGTGATATTAGACAAAGGACCTGTTTTGGCATTGCATCTGCTGGCTTAGCAGCCTGAATATTTGAAGATGGAAAAACTTTATTGATCCTGAGGGATTGGCATGAAGAGTCTGACTTCTGATTGGGCAACCAGTTTGTTGGAGAAATCGGGAAGACTGTTGGCCGGAGCAGGATGTGGAGGGAAGCGCGTGTGATTTTGATGTGTGACTTGCTCTTAACAGAAACAGCCCCAAACTCAGGACCTCTCTCACTCCACGGTGGATGAATACGAACTGCCAAAGGAAGACTTCACTCTGGGAAAGCGGCTGGGTGGTGGATATTTTTCAGAAGTCTACAGGGGAACGTGGAAGAATCGCCTCAGCGTCGCCATCAAAGTGCTAAAAAACGGTAAGGTGCAGAATGCGCGTACTGTCTGATTTTAAATGAGAATGTGCACGGTGTTGCTCGGGGGAGGGTGAAGGGACATCACATGGCGAACGTCGCATGCTTGAGGGGAATAAAGGGCAGGAGATGTTCACGCATCAGGTTTGGGAGGTTCTGAAGGAATGCTGGGAGGTGGCAACAGTGCTCAGCTTAGCCAGAATACCAGAAGCCTATCTCTACTGGCTGTAGAAAGAAGACTTTATATAAACAGGAAAAATATCCTTGCAAAACCTTAACTTCAGGGAATCAAGGTGACACTGTAGTTTGGACTGGGTAAAATTTTTAAATCTAAAAAAATCGTACTTTTGCAGTCTAATATCAAATTAAGTGTTGAACTTTTGTCAGCTGGCTGGCATGAGATTTTCAATTTGCAAAGTCTGCACATGCATACACATTTACATGTACAGTGGTGGCCAAAATTATTAGAACACTTGGCATATTTAAAAGGTTTGTTGTTTTTGTTGAATTGGCCATTAAAATACCCATAAAACAAATGAAATATCTACAAAGTGATCATTATGCTCTATA
>JAODKL010000038.1:11299951-11332752 GCA_026780765.1 Petrocephalus schoutedeni
TGTTTTACTGTGATTGCCATTTCCAGTACACGCACATTTCAGGCTGACTTCAGTAGCTCTGAGTTTTATTGGTAGAAGCACCTGGAATATGTTTGGTTTGTTTTCCTTGTAAATCTCAGTGGACAAAATGCTTTGCGGAAAACGGTTAAAGGCCTTGCTATGTCCCTTTCCTTATTAAGCACTTTTCAGACAGCATGCGCTGTGCCGCGCTCCGAAACCCATTGTTTCCTATGGGGTGCGCGGCGCAAGAAGCACTTTGCGCTACGCTGAGACAAGCGCAAGCGCAGCACTGAGCGCAAAGCAATGTGGATCGGAGGGTTGCGCAAACCTCGCGGCGCGCATGGCGCATGCCGCGTTCGGTCTGAAAGCGCCTTTACCCTGCATGATGTAGGCAAGTGCACACTGACCCCTAGTGGGGAGACTAAAGCACTGCTTTTGCTGAAACGTTTCTGCAGGATCCATTTTACGTCATTGATGATAAAAAGATTCCCTACAAGTGGTGTGCGCCCGAAGCCATCAGCCACGGATGTTATTCCACCAAGTCGGATGTGTGGTCTTATGGGATCCTACTCTATGAAATCTTTTCCTACGGGGGAGCACCATACCCAGGTATCCAGAGACGTCTCTCTTACCTCTGCTTTGGTGTATTCTTACGGCGTGTTTAATGTAAATTATCTGACTGATGCTGCAAAAGTGTAATATATTTTTTTAACAAAATGTTGTTACGTAGCATTCGGCAATGGTGAGATGTACAACCTCCTCATGAAAGGATACAGGATGCCCGCTCCCTCTACCTGCCCAGAACCCATGTATAGCATCATGACGACGTGCTGGAGCGAAGCACCAGAACGCCGCCCCAGCTTCAGAGACCTGCACAACGACCTGTTAAAATTCAACGACTATGACCTGGAATGGGGATAGACTGCGGTCTCAACAATGACCACTGGGTGGCAGCAGTGAGTTGAGCCAGGAGAGCGTTCCCAGTGCTTTGTAGCAGTTTCGTTCTTTTTCCTACCTGGATTTTAAATTCGCCTTCATGATTCCTGTTAAGGACTACATCCAGCACCAAATTCTTAACACTCTTGTTTCTTTAAGCGTTAATCTAAAGCCACTGTAAGGTTTTTGATGCTTGATTGCGTTCAGGTTCAGTATTTTGCTAGGATAGCTCAGTCCCTCCTGAGCCTTAAAGCCAGCAACCTGGGGTGTGGTTCAGCAGGTCAGGTTGCTGTGCGTGGGGCTGGAAGGTTGTCAGTTCAAATCTCAGGGTTGATAGTGATTTAGCTGCTGGTTCATTCTTTAACCCGAATTGCTCTGACGCTGCATTTCCAGAAATGTTTTCTAGGTGTTTGCTAAATAAATGTATAAGTGCTCATGCTTATAATAACTGATATGCTACATCATGTGAAAATTAAAAGTAAAGGTAATTGTTTGTGCAATTAGTGCTATTGTTTACAGCTAACATGAATGAAGTTTACATTTAAACAGTCCATGAATGAGATGGACCTGTGTCTGATGTTAATAGGGCTTCCCGTGATGGGAAATATCTGACCAATATCCTTAACTATATTTTATATTTCCACTTATTCTTCTGGGTGAATCATGCAGGCAGGGCTGGGCACACTACCTGATCACAAAATTTAAAGAATGTACTCCCCCACCCAGCCCTTCATAATATACATTTGAGTACGATCGCAAATAATATGAATACATGAATAATTATGACAGCAGTGCAGCAGCCACAAGCCAAATCAATTTATTTTTGAGAAATCAGTATTTAATGCGGGTTACGTGGTGCAAGATGCCGTGAATTAGAAATCCATCACATTTCATTGGGTTCTGTGCTGCAATACGATTCCCTCCATTCTTTTAATGGCACTTTTTTACAATTATTTTTGTAATATTTGGAAATTAGTGATCTTCAGCTAATATGGCAAAAAGTTTTTTCGATTTATCTTAAAAGACCGAATTTTATAATCTATGTAAATTTTTATATTGGTTTTCCCATAACAAATAAGTATTATAATAAGCAAATACTTTTACATGGTAGATTGTTCTGATGTAATTAAGTATGCAAATATAAATCTCAGAAAAGATAAATGACTTGGTTGCCATAAATAAACCTGTAGTGTTATCTCAACAAACACCCGTAGAAACTAATTAGGGATAAGATTATACAGAATAAACATATTAAAAATGTGCGTATTGGTTGGGTGAAGCTGGATTTTATGTAGAGTTTGTAATGTTCAAAATTGTATTCTTTATTGTTGCCACTAGGCGGCGTGCATAGAGTGGGTCTTTGCAGAGTAAATGTTGACGGCACTCGATTATGAACTGGATATTTGCACCGTTCTTATGTGTATTTTACGGATCAGTGCTTTTCTTGTTCGGTCAGTATTAGTTTTCATTATGAAATCTAACAAAGTTTAATGGTGCGTCCGTTTAAATCTATTAGTAGACTCCTGGGCAGGTGTCTGTTTCAGCCAGAGCCACCCGGCCTGGGAGGTGCTGTAAGGTGGCGTGAGGGGATGTTAGAGGATATATATGGACTGGGGCACTCTTTGTCCACGTGCATCGTGCCTGGCCAGAGTGATGGAAAAAGAACAAGTGTTGCAATCTGTCATACCCCCCCCCTCCCCTCGCAAAAAGAGAGGTCAATGGTACAAGCCCACTCATCCAGGCCATTGACGCCGGATTTCCCAGGAGGTAAAAACGATCTGACGGTCCCGACTCGTCCATCCGACGTGTCACTACAGGATCCGAGTCACCCGTGGATGTAAGCTGCGCATGCGCCTGCGTTGAGAGCCAAATAGGAGAGTAACTAAAAATAACCAAAAAAATTAAAAGTAACTAAAACCAAGACATACAAAAAACGTGTATGTCTAGTTCCGCTGAGAGGCTTTGCCAGTGTCAGTACAGACAATTAAAGGTATTTAGCCATTTTGTGAAAATTTATGCAAATACATGAGATGGGTATTAATTTTATACTGTTGGGAAGAGTGCGGATTTCATCCATCCATCCATCCATTTTCTGAAACCGCTTGTGCTATTCGCGGATGTACGGAGCCTATCCCGGAGATTATGGGCACAAGGCAGGGAACAACCCAGGACGAGGCACCGAGCTATCGCAGGGCACAGTCACACACCATTGCAGATGGACCATTATTACATGAATAGTTTGATACTTAAATAGTTGATCGCGGTTGACTCAAATCAGCAGCGCATGCGCGACTCAAATCCACGGGTGATTCAGATCCTGTAGTGACTCACACCTCTACCAAGAAGACGAGTATTGTATAAAATTGAGTCACGTGCAATAAATTCTAGTCACCCCCCGAATTACTTGCTAGAATCCGAACGTAAGGTGGTTACATGTTCAGATGTGGGTTGCAGCTGGGGGTTGGGGGCGGATCTAGGTTAATGAAAGTGACATTGAAAGGAGGGTTTGCGTATCAGGTTTCTCAGCCGGCTCGACCGATTGCCAAATGGTGCGTGAGATTTCACGGTACATTAACAGCCGGGCTTTTAGCCAAAGTGCCCCAATCGGCTCCTTTTATACATTTAGTGTGTTAATTCAAGCTGGTTTCCAAGTTGGTTTTGAAACTTCAGCAGCTGTGGTCGTAGGTGCCACAAATATAAAGTCCTTGGCAATTCACCTTTACAGACACACCAGGTGAATGTTGTCCAGCGAGGCACCTGGCAGATTCGCATGTTTTGCTGGCTGGCAGCAATATTTCTGTACCTTTGTTATCTGGACGGGCACTGATGCTACCACAAATAACCAACACGAAGCCAAATAGTTCCGAAACGATATTGTGACTAGGAGTGACTTCAGGCAGTGACTAAGTACGAGCCAAAGTCACTGGGTCTGGGCTGAGTGAGAGGAAACCGCAATCTCAGAGACGTCTCGTGCGCACAGCTTTAACCTTGCAGTATCTGAGCACCTTTATACACAGTAACCTTTGGCACGCTTTTCCGAATAAAGGAGGGTCACACTGCGCATGCTCAAAAGAGTTCGAGCTCGTGGACTGTGCACGTGACTTTTTCTTTTTTTTTCCGAATTAGTTTTTTCGTCTTAACAAATGTGGGTCAGGTCACTGCAGAAATAAACCTCAGATGGATATCTGCAGTTTTAGTGACAGTGCACCTGGAGCTTTTGAATTAGCTCAAATTTAAGAAAATGTAAGTGCACTTTTAATTAGCATTGGCTGAGTCATAGCCGGACTCCTTACTTAACAGAAGTAAATTGGTATTTCAGTCCCACACCATTTGCTGCTGTCATCAGATCCAGTGTCGTGGACCTTATTTCATTCCAGATCTGACCCATCCGGATATATCCAGATCTTTCCTGACTGTTACCATGATCCCCCTTCCCTAAACCTTATGAGGCCAGCCTTAGCCAATCAAAAACCTTAGCCCTCTAGGAGGTAGACCCTCAGTGTTAAGGATTCAATCTATTTCCCAGGGGATGACAGACTGAGCTAAGCTTCCTTTTATTTATTACATGTTACCAATACAGAGAGGTTTGTACCGATATCCTACAAGACATATCAGACCCTGTGCTGTGGAATTATGGGAAAAGAGAGGGACTGTAAGGTAAGGGTGCATGAAACAGTCACATGGAGGAATGGGGAACTGAGTCCAATCTAATTTGGCTTCAGCCTTCTGCTATATTAAGACAAGGCTATGTTGGAACACTGCTGTGGTCTCCATGGTTGTAGGGAAACATGGTAAGTATCTACAGCAGTATTGCCTAACCTGGTCCTCAGAAAGCACCAGACAGTCTACATTTTTTCAATCACCCCAGCTCCCTGTCAGACAGTCTACACTTTTGCAACCTTCCCAGCTCCCTATCAGATTGCATACATTCTTATATTCGGGTTAAAGTGATAAACTGGCATCTATCCAGTTCCTGAAGGTGTCCTGACATGCATGAAGTACGTTTGCAATGCGTTCAGTGTCCTGCTTGATTCAAGATACGCTCTGTACTGTGGTGATTGAATGACAGTAAGAAGATAACCAGAAAGTTTCAGCAGCCACAAGTGACACATTGGGCGTTTCACAGATTCTACCCGAGATCCTGTCTCCCCCCACTGTTTTTGTGTAGCATTCCTGTTTTCAGTTATTAATAAGGGGCTGGCAGATCCATCCATCCAGAGTTGAAGGTGGAATGAACCAAAATAAGGGGACCATCTCCAGCGTCAGGTTATATTGCACAACTTGGGGTTTCTTGTTGAACCAGTCAGATATCCGGACATTGTACCTTCTAACATCTCGCAGATTTCATGGTGGAGGCACAGTCTAGCTTCCAGATTCATACCTATTTCTATGTTCTTAAATGATAATGGTATTATTATATTATATACGACCATGAAAATGTCAAATATACAGAGAACTACAGAATTTTATTAATATGACTCAAAACCAAAGATCTATTGGGATGAATTTCAGGCCTGTTTTAAGGCTTCACGTTGATGATGTTAGAGGATTATGCTGGTGACTGGTCAGACCAGTTAGATCCATAACTCACCCATTCAAAGTTGACTTAACCATCACAGGGGTAAATCTAACTTGATGGGTTGAAGACACCTCACTACCCATTTACTTTAGTGGTACTTCACCCATGAGGTACAGTACTATATATCTCTACTAGCATTGTGAATGGCATAAAAGTCAGATAGTCCTCTGTCTTTCCTAGAATCCAGTGAACATGCATCTCCAGTGAATTGGACCTTCTCCAGTACCTGTGCAGGATGAGCAGTGTCCACTCAGCCGGCTATTTACTCACACGTCACCAGATTCTACACAAGTACAGCCATCACTCTCAGATCTATTTTTAGATTTTTTTTTTGTTTGGTGAACGGTTAACCAATAAATCTACGAAGTGAAAATGGCCTTTGCCAGCACAGCTCTAGTCCCAGTCAAACAGGGAAAAAAGCAGTGTGTTTGCTCTGATAGGGTTCCAGTATCTCCGAAAGGTTCATGTTAGCAAACCGAACAGGGAAAAAAACTTATCTGCCATTTGTTTTATTGGCATCAGCCCTCCGGTGTATGAATGCCATCTGTGCTCTTTCTAGTTAGAATTTATGCCCCAAAACAGAACATTTTACCATGTAACTGTCCATGTGCATAGACCAAGGTATAAGACGTCGTGGCAGCACTGAACATTAGTGTTTAAATTACTTCACAAAAACACTATGTGTACTAACCTTGCACCTTGTCTGGGATGAGTTGTCATTGTTGACACACCACAGCACAGCACACCACAACAAAATATGTCCTCTGCAGTGAACCCATGTGACATTGTGACACAGCAGTGGGCAGCTACTTGAGCGCCCAGGGAGCAGAATCTTGCTCAGGGTACCTCAGCAGTACTTGGGGGTCGGGGACTCTAACTGGTAACCTTTCGATGACATGGAAAGTCCCTAACCATTTTGCCACCATCTGCCCCCTCTGCCGTGCTGATATACACAAATGGATTTCCCACTGGGGGCTCAATAAAGTTCATCTCATCTAATCTAAAAGTGCTGCTAGTCTGTGTCAGAATTCATAACCGGTGGTGTGAATCACTGGCACTTCTTATCAAATGGGAACAATTCAATAACCAGTCAGCACACTGCCCTCCCTACTGTACCCCTTACACAATCGACACAATCAAAAATATGAAAACTATATATAAAAGATACTACATACAAAAAACTATATATATATATATATATATATATATATATATGTGTGTGTGTATAATTTCGAGAAAGCCCAGGCTGTCATATTACTGGTTTCCTGTTGACCATTGAAGTTTTAACACTGAATTATAAATAAACTCATAAATGCTAGTTTTCAGTAACGCGTCATGCAAAGCAAACATCCCCACCAGCATGAAACCACTCATGAGAATATAGCAGAGAAGCTGGCACCCCCACCGGGCCTCTAGTAGTCACCAATGCAGTATGAACAATTTCCTGTAACGCTGAGCTCACAGCAGAGAAACCCTACCCAGACCGTTGCGAAAAGGAACAAAAGAAAAAAGCAACAACTTCTGAACTTCCTCTTATGCTATAAGCTTTAAAGGCCCCGTCTTATAAATGCCCCGTCCTACTTCCTATGAACCCCCACCCAACAGCCCCAGCCCAACTGAGTCAGAGGCTGGTATGGCTCAGGGGGCGGGGCCTGTCCTTTTAATTTTTTTTTTTTTTAATTCTCGGCGTATAATCAGAGCCGAAGCAGCGCTTCAGCCCCAGCTTAGGACGTGTTGCCAGGCAGGAGTAGCAGAGAAGGGAATGGCGGTGTGGAAAAAGCCGGGGAGGCGCTCTGGTGGGAAAAGAACACGACAAACCCGTCAAACAACGTTTCGAGGTGTTCTGTGTCTATAACACACTCTTCCATTTTGTCCCTAAACACCACCATTAACGGTTTTTTTTTACAAGCAGCAAGATACTTAAGATAAGAACTTAAGCTGAGGAATGCAGCGGTGGTATTTCTGCAGTGTTCGCGCCGACGTTTCACTTTTATCCAAATAAACCCCGGTATGCAAAAGACGAAGGAGGCTTTTAGTACGAGGTCTTTCAAAAACATTCTCCGCCGTTGTGAGCAAAACATGAGCTAGTCGCAAAAAAATGTCTGTTTGGCAGCGGTCGGCACCTCGCTTGAATAACAGCGGCACGGTTGTTGAACACGACTCGGGCAAATACAGTTCAGCACGTCCTGCGACCATGACCCGCGTAGTCTGGAAGGTGAATGAGTTCACTGTGTTATTTCCACCCAAGGGGTCTGCAGCCCAGCAGCTGCCGGTTTCATTTAAAAGAAAACAAAAGCATCTGTTGTGAACGCTGACAAATATATATTCTCCAGATCAGAGGAGAGCTGAATTCTTTTCTCCGACTTAATACTTCGCCACAAAGCTTGTTTTCCGAAGTGACTCAGGACACACAAAAAAGTGGAATTTCTCATTTTATGTACTTTTTATTTCATCCAATGAAAATATTGCGTGCTGAGCATATAAAAAATATCACAGTACAGCAACACACTCTGTTCCATTTGTAGGAATCAGCCAATATACAAATCTTAGGAGCTTAAAAAAAACTCATTATAAACTAAAAGCCAGGATGAATAACAATAAGTAAAATCTACAAAATTCAATCAGAAAGAACTTAAACATCTTTCCAGCCACTGTAGGGTCATCTGGCATTCTGTAGTCCTAAAACAAGACACCACACCAAAGAACGCAGGCTGAATTCATTTATTCACATGAACACAACACTCGGGCGGTGAAAGGGAGATGGTTTAAAAAGTACCCAAAGCTGTTCGCCCTGTACAATATGTAATGCTATTTTTTGGTCACATAAAACAAGCTGTTGAGTTCTGTGGCCGCCGCCGCCTAACGTCCACCTCCAACCTGGCGTCATGAGGGGGGCGGGCTCCCAGCCTCGGCCTTCCCGGGCTCCGCCGAGTCACTCTGCTGCCGCTTGGTTGCCATCTCCTTGGCTATACAAGTGACCTGGCCATTGGTCACGCTGAACGTCCCCACCCTGCAAGCCAACAGAAGATGGAAGAAAAACCTCCTCAGCTTGCATCCATTTGATAGGAATCCATCTGTTTTGCACAGATGTTTAGCCTAAGCCATTATGGAGCACAGTTCACCATTTAAGCTTCTAGAAGGTCCTGATCTATAACCTGGGTGCGGGGTACTTTGTCAGACACTGGATTTCTTGGATGATAACAGATCAGAACTTATCTCCTGGTCCTTAGACACATGCATCTCCAAAGCACACAGCAAGGAGCATTCTGGGAGTTATTGGCAGAGCTGCAGTAGGCTTACAGACCATCCCAGCGAGGTCTCAACAATGTAACAACATGAGCAGTGAAGCCCCTGGGACATGTTTTCCAGCAGGCCACACTCACTTCTGCTGAGCTTCAGTCAAAGTGGAAGTGCCTGGCTGGTTCTGCTTCCCAAAAAAGAAACTGGACCACCAGTGACCAGAGTCTTGCTTGGGCAGACCTACAAGCAGGGACAGTAGAACGACGGGGGTGCAAAAAAAATATACCACAACTGTATTTTAAACTTAAGCACTGAGGGTCCAAACGACACTCTTGCGCTCACGTTAAAGTGAGCAGCTTCAAAACTCCAGTTTTGTCTACAGGTAAACACCAAGCTGAAACTCTGTGTTTGGACGTGTTGACCCCTTGCGTTCACATCTCATCGTTAATGTTTTAAGTTCAAGTTACCGCAGGGCCAATTTCATGACCATTTTTTTTTTGCGCCGGGGACCGAAATTCTACTTCTGAATTCAAAACGGCGGGGCCAGTCTTACCCGGGTGGTGTGGAATCACTTCGCCCATGTACTCTGAGCTCCCACAGGAACTGCTGCTGGACGTGGAGCCCAGGCGTCCTGGGGCAGAAAGCAGCATGATTGACCATGAAACAGCATTAAAATTCATAGCAAATATGCTCAGGAGCGCCCTGGGGCTCAGACTGACCACCCCCATACTCACTTCTGTAGTAGTCATTTGTGGCAACTAAAGAGCCGCCTGATGGGATCGCAGCCATTCTTCGGGGGCGTGTGATTCAGAGAAAACCTTGTAGGAAGACAGAGACAGTCATCACGGAGTGATGAAAACGAGATACGGGATAGAGGAGATTACGTAACGGCCACGGCCGCGGCCAACACGTTTCTCACGCATAAGCAAAGCGGAGCCGCGGGATCGGGGAAATTTGGACCCGGCTCTGTTTACCCAGAGCGCAAACATCTTGTCCTCTGATGTACTGTTTGGCACTATTACCATTTCTGGTGCAATATCTTTTAGACAAGTTTCCAGCAAAAGTGTACAACCCATTAGTCTGCTTACATGAAATAAAACATATACAACATCCGCCCATATGGGAGGCAAGTAAGATGATCACCTAATGTTAGAGTAACAGATTAAAAATAGCTGCGCACATGGGTTTAAATATACAACCAGACAGCTGGAACTAAAAACTGTTACCTTTGTGTCTGCATTGAGAAAAGTAAAAACGCGCCTAGGCGAGGCTGCATTACCAGGTATTAAAATGTCAGAAGAACTACTGTACACATCTGCGAGTATTATATAATGCATGTTAAAGGCACAACTAAACATCCACGGCCACATAACAGCGAACAAACTCAGCCATGCATAACAGACTCACCGGGTAAGTAAGGAGATAAGTGCCCAAATAAAGTCAAACTCCGAAACGGCGAAGCTCAGGGGGGCTAAACGTTAGGCGACGGGGGCCATTTAAAACGGGGGTGTCCCCTCTTCAGCGCCTTCGCATGCGATCAGACTGTCTCTACTCCTGCTGTCTCCAGCACGCAGACAGTCCTCATTTATAGAGCAGGGAGACGCCGCCTGGTTCAAGGCGGAGCCCCGATCAAGTCAAAAGCTACGTGGACTGAAGCTTCGGTGCTCTCACCGCCGCCACTCGGTTCGATTCCCGGTCAGGGAATGTAATTTTATCTTTGTTCTTTTTTGGGATAGTTTCACATGCACAGACAGTACGTACATATATCTCATTATTTAGCAGACGCGTTTCTTCACAGCGACGTACAACCGAGGGTGAGCGAGAAGGGCGAAAAAACCCAGACCACGTGTTTAACGTTTTGAGAGCTACGCACTCACGTTTGCTCTTTGGCGCCATCTGATGGCCGCGCAGTTAATAACATGAAAAGTCGAGCACCTCGTTACTGGCCGGGCACCTTGACACCGGCGAAAACTGCACGAAAGGTGTTCAGCAGGCGGAAGATAATACAAGTCCTTTGTGTACTGAACATAACATTGACTGTTAAGCCTGTAATATTTTTTCTGTGCGAGAGCCGATAGGGTTTGCAACATTTGTGTGCCGGAATAGCTCAGTTGGGAGAGCGTTAGACTGAAGATCTAAAGGTCCCTGGTTCGATCCCGGGTTCCGGCAGTCCTGTTTATGTCTCATGGTACTGCTACTTCCATGGTCTAGTGGTTGTATCACTGAACGACTGAGCCACGTTTTTCTGGCTCGGCAACAGCTTCTACCCGCAAGCAGAAAATACCTCAACAGGGGATCAGGATGTTAGCATGGCCTTTTTCCTCCTTTGTGTTTTAATTCTATTTTCACTTTTCATCACTTAGTTCTCCATAACCCTGCATATGACTCTGGAGAGTTCTCATGGAGACTCATTACATAGCATGCATCTACTGCTGTAGGCTGAACTGTCGCGCATTTGATAAATTTTGATTAGATTTACAACACGTGAGTGTGTCTAAGCGCCACCTAGTGGTGCTCCAGGCTCATCACAAGCCTGTTCTATAAGAGTACCAACAGAAAATAAAGGGGTGGAGGAAGAGTGCTTTTCTCAAGGTCAAGTGGACAAATGATGCTGAAGCGCAGGTATTACATTTGGTGACCTGAGGCATATTCAGTGTTTCTAAACACGCTCGTTCTCACCGTGATAATTACAGCTTCAGGATGAACACCACTGAGGGCGGATAGTGCAGCATGTGAATAACAGGATTAGTAATGCTAATTAACACATAAGCCACGATCTGGGTTAAGGGTCAAACCTCACCAGAGGGAAGAAAAATAGGCTGAAGGCACGTCATGATTCAGCGAACATTTAATAAAGATTCTAAAAAAATAAAGAAAAAAAGAACCCCAAAAGCATTGTTTTACCACATACGCGAAAATGTTGCCATTGAAAAAAGACCTGCACACATTAGGTAGAGCTTAAATGAGTGCTTTAATGATATTCTTAAGAGTGACGGTAACGAGACAGCCATATCAGAATCCCAGTGCTGCTTCCCATCCCAAAGAAACATTGGGACACCTTTCATTCCAACAGCCACCATCAACCTAATGAAGCTCCTATTTCATTATTGCACCTATGTGGGCTAGTATATAGATCATCTTTTGGTACAGGTTCACTGTTAGCATTGTGTAGTGTTTTACATCTTCATCACATTGGCAGCTCAATGCCAAGCAAATTAAATTGGCATCTTTTATCCCGGGTGGCACAGAAAAGCTCTCAACCATGCAAAAGAAACAAACGGATAACAAAATTATTGGCAGCAAGCCCCCCCCCCCCCAAAAAAAAAAAAAAAAAAAATCTACTTAACACAAATCTCCCAAAAATTGAAAAAAGTTAAAACAATTGAACTAGACAAGGGACCAGGACACCAAAATCAGAAACTTAACCCCAACAAGACATTATATTCAAAGTAAAGACAACATACCAGCCAGCAGAGGGGGCTCTGCACGCTTTCCACCAGAAAAAGCATCAGTCCGCAAAGTCAGTTCTGCAAGAATGCGAACCGCTTCCCCACAGCAGAATGGTGTAACTGTAACAGCTACCTCCACCTTAAAGCTAACGATTAGCATATGGCACAAAGCTAGAACCTACGCCTACAGTAGCATGCCTAAACCACAACCTCTTACTTTCTCTAGAAACTCTGAGCAGCACTACCCTCTGGAAGCGACGTGAAACTGTGTGAGGTTGGCGGAGTGATGTCACTGTGTTTTGGCAGGCTGCAGAGGGCCCTTTCACAAGGTAACCAGGGATGAACAAAAAAAAAAGAAAAAGAAAATGAAAAAACACAAGATGATGAAAATGTTTCAAGTTACAAAAAAACGGAGGATTTCCTATATTAATATTTCTAAATATATATATATATATACTTTTAAGTTTCAATTTCTTCGGTATATCTAAGCCCCCCAACTCCCAACGAACACCAGCCGGCAGAACTTTGTAAATAGTCATTTTATATATAGATATATAGATAAAAGTTATGTAAAAACATTACGCAAAGCAGTGTAAAATAGTCCATATTACAAAACGGTTAAATATATTTCTTTGTTTTTCGTTTTTACAACCGGGGGAGATGTGACAATGTACCCCTGTGTTTTTACAACCGGCAGAGATGTGACAATGTACCCCTGTGTTTTTACAACGAGATGAGATATGCCCATGCTTTTAGTAAGTTGAGGTGGGGGGGGGGGGGGTCCCACGTGGAGAGCCGCTTCAGAAGGGGGCGCCGTCCTGCATGGGGCCCGGTGCAGTTGGGGACTGCGCTCCATCGTCGGGGCCTCTGTTGCCGACCATCTTGTACTGCGCGCCGGCGTGGAGGGAAGCCCGCATTAGGACGGCACACGGATATAAACAAACAGAAGCATACCGCCGATCTCACTTTGAGGTTTCAGAGGAACCTTAAACTCTAACAGCTTGTGTGTCATGTGACAAATCCTACCTTTATGTTGCCGACTTTGTCCTCAAACGACTTGAAGGTTGGAGAGTTCCTGGATATCAATAGACCAAAAAAAAAACCTTAGATCATGAAAAAAAACACTAACAAAAAGGAGAAACGACACAAAACGGACACCAGGGCCATTAGAGGTTTTGCCATAAAGACAAAGTGACTGAGCGCTGGTACTTTACCTCATAGCTGGCATACTTATCGAGTGGCGTATGGAGTAGCCGCTACTCGGAAAGCATTAGGAGACAAAGAGGAACGTTACGGTGAGAAGGAGCCACTGGCAGCGCAGTTGGGAGCAGCAAGGAACTCAGGGCTAAAGCCAAACATACTCCAAGCATGCAAGTGTTCAGGACTGGGTGATGGAGACTGTGGCACTTAACAGACTATTCACCCAAAAGCCAAAAAAAACGGGCAGGAAGTGTAGTGCTTGTGCGATTAGCCTAACGTAATGCACCAGTGGTGGGGAGTAAATAAAAAAACCTGCCGTTTACTACAGACAGTGTCTTACCTAAGCGAGTGTGAGAAAGGCAGAGCTCTGTGGGACCGGCAGGCAGCAACAGAAAGGAGAGAGTCGGGGTGAGCAAAACAATGAGGAGCAATTAGAAACGGGGGGGGATAAGCGAGGGGGCGGGGAGGAATCATATCCATGTACATACTTATTTACACACCGACAGGTATCACAAACAGACCCAAACAAATCAAATAAACCCGCCAGCAGGACAGTGCGCTGCTTCATCATAGTATGTAAGCAGCAGATGCCGCAGCACCTTGGTTGGGTCTCAGCAGATGTTACCCCGTGATACCAGCAGGGGGTGCAACAGTGCAACAGTGGAGTAGCAGGCAGCACTAGAGGGTGACAGAAATAGCAGTTTTGCTGGGAAAATATTAGTATCTGGTGTTTATTCGGGATAGTCACTGATCCCATCTGTGGCCGTGGAGCAAGTAGGATGAATAATGATTTAAATAATCTCAAGAAGGTAGAGAAACATAAGAGCGGGGAGGAGCTGTGTATGTGCCAACAGGAATCAAGAAGCCAGGAGAAACGGCACGTGCCAGGAACTGATGGGGAGGGACGGGCACGCGCGCGCACACACACACACACACACACACACAAAGCATGAAATCCCCACCAGCATAGCAGTGCTGATACGGGGTGTGTGTGTCAGGAACTGTCACATCCTTGTCATTTGTCATCGAAAGGTCTCAATATCCACTTTCCAAAAGGCACCATTAAATAGTGCCCATAGAAAGATCCAGATGGTCTTGGATTATAGGTGCTTGACTTCTTTCAACAAAAACATCACTGGGGGTGCATAATTATACAACAGATGCACGATGCATTCTACAATCCCAGCATCTGCCTAATTGAGATCGCTCTTTTTGGGGAAAAAATGATGGTCGCATAAATCACTGTACAGTAATTTGTGGGTGAGGCATGCAAGCCACAGAAAACACCACCATTTTCATATAAGCCAGTATTGATCGCTGCCATCACTGGTCCTGCTAGTGCAGAAGAAACCTCCTACCACCAGGGGGCGCCTTTTGTTAGCCGAGCGAGGCCAGGAGAAGCAGGATGAGCCCCTGACGTACCTCATGTCACCCAGTTTCCTGCTGATGGCGGTCCCCACGGTGGATAGGGCAGCGGAGGTCTTCTGGCCGGCCTGAGACAGAGTTTCCTGAGTCTTCTTGTACCTGGGGGGGGGGGGGCACATGGGGGCATAGTCGTGAATGTGGGAGGCCTCGAAAGATCATGGCCATTGTCATAACGTGCGGCGACACCACCAATGGCTAAAACTATGCCGACCGATGCTAACCCGTCGAAATAAAAAAATAAAGCACAGTGAAACATGCAGAAAGCGCTTCCCAGAGAAGCCAGCCCTTAGAGGATGCGGTCAGTACCGGGCACAGTGCGCTTCACATTCCGTTTGGGCGAAATGAGCTCATTAGCTCCGAATGGCACAAGCTCAATCGACGCATCACATGCTTCGTTCCGTCCAGAAAGCCTCAGGCCTGTCGACAAAAAAGGCCCTCACAAAAAAAAGCTAATCTCCTGCACTTGAGTGGGGTATTACGTGAGGCAAGGTCATTACACCACAGAGCCTCACCTTACTTACGCAACGAGAATCCGGGGAGGAGAAGGAAATGAGAGAGAGAGAAAAAAAAAAAGCTCTCTGCTTACCGGAGAACCAGCAGTGCTGTTCTGAAGGTGCAGCCTACTTTTACATCAATTAATAAGAAAGATTAATGCAGCCTCATTCAGGAGAAGTAGGTAGTGTAAGTAAGCTTGGGTTGGTTCATTTTAAACATGGTCCCTTTGCCCAAGCATTTTCCCCGTTCATAGCAGTTAAAGTTCATTACAGGAATACTGTTAATCCCTTTCATGCCTAAGTACTTAGGAGGCATTATTGACCAGGAATATTTAATATGGCTCATTAAAAAAATGTATTTCATGAAGTTATGCTCAAAACTGTTTAAAATCAGTGAAATAGGTATTGTGCCCAGCCGAAACCACAAGCGATTTAAACAAACAGGCAGCTTAATAAACAACCCCGAAATCAGCAGGCCTCCAGGACCAGGCCTGAAACACACTGGACTCCCACATGCACAAGGATTAAAATACTAAGGTGACACCAAGTGGGAGAGTTAAAGCTGCTCTCTGGAACCACTGCTCAATAACATCCCCAGAGAGAAGATAAGAGTGACTCCAAGAATTCAACTTCATAACATCTGACATATATACTTCACCTTTATCTAGGCAATGAATGCCATAGACAAAATTATGAACCATTCAATAAAACAATCCCCTTGTAATAATCTCACTTATAACATACGCTGACTTTAAAAAGTAATTTCTGGGTCAGAATCCAAAGGACTAGGGGAGACTGTGGAATGTTCCAGAGAGCTGTGAAGCAGTCTCCTGCTGATGTGGGCAGGAGCGTAGGGATTGTGCGGGGTGTCATCGTGCCAAACACGACACACCGGCACGTCCCGTTCCTGTACAGCCCGGGCGACTCTAAGCCCTGCCCTGTTCTAATTCACAGTGTCGCGCCTGCAAAGACTCAGCCAGCCCGCTATCCATCGCCCTTCAAGTCTGATCTAGCCGTATCCACTTTGACAAACGCAAACACATTTGGAAGTATCTGCTTTTGTTCCTTGGTTGTCCCGCCAAAAGGTGCTGGCAGATATGAAGCCTAGCTACATAAAGCAGATATCAGAATAATTCTGAGAGTTAACAGCACCAGGGCCTGAAACTCAGACCCTTTAATCCCCCAAGAGAAAACAGGACCACTATGCAGGAACTGCTAATGTGGAAACAAAACTACCCACTGAAAGACACCCGAAGGTACTAAACCCAGAACAAACAAAAAGAAAACAAAACATAAAAAATATAACCAAAAAACTCACGCTTCTGATTGGCTAATGTCCTCCAAAGTGGCCGACGCTGTGAGATATCTACAAACAAAGTATTAGACTGTATTCACAAGATTGTTCATGGGAGGGAAGACATGCACAATAAGTCAATGATGGGGGGGGGGGGGGGGGGGGACGAGACAGATCATAGTTCCAAAACATTTCAAATGAAAATGATTCAAGAAACAAAAAAAGCAATATCTATTCTAGTGCGGTACCTGCTGACACAGTGGGCTACAACCAAAAGGCGTCACTTTTAAATTGTTTAAGGTCTACATCCCGAGGCATGCGGAAATCCTCAAGCCGGTCAGAGCCACAGAGGAGCTGCCAGCCAGCCGTTATGCTTAGGCAAAAGGAGCCGGCGCGCAGAGCATGACGGGGACAGCTCAAGCATGGGCAAAACCGGCAGGGGCCTCGGGGTCTGGCAGCAGACCACCCGCCGACCAGGAGGGGAAAGTGACAGGCTGGGAAACATCTGCAGCCCAGCGACAAATGAACAGTGGGAAGCCTGTGTGCCGTAAAACCACATTTACACGCTAGATTCGCCAGCACGGTCCAGCTTGGCTACTTTAACAGATTATGCAGGCATTTAACAAGGAATTTGAGCTGTTAGTGATATGGAATCTGCCTCAGTTGTACGTTGCTTTGGCCAAAAGCATCAGGGAAAAAAAAAAAAAAAGTTTGCTACAGAATGTCGATTAGTTTGAAGAAACTAAAAACCATTCAGACTGAATTAAGACAGAGGATCCAATTTAAAGGTCGTGTAACTAAAGGTCACGTAACAAAGACAGGCCAAAGGAATGGATATCCATGAGCATTCCTCGGGCAGGCTCGATGCCACCGGCAGATTGGACTGAGGAGGACGTACAAAGTGAAGCTGGTGTCATCAATTAGTAAAAAACCTGTAATACCAGTTGGCCCAGAGGCCAACAGCATTTGAGTGTAAACATTACACCCTTTAGCAGTACAGTTACATACGGATTAACCAGCAATTTGAAGCTTGACTTAACTGCACTTAATAAACACATTGTATTACATTTCAGTCCAATGAAGAACATTGAGATTTTTTTAAAAAAAGCTTAAAAAGGAAGGAGTGGGACAGAGACAGGAAGAGGGACAAGGACAAGAAAAGACCCCTAACACCCGCAACACCTGGGCAGATGACTAGTAGGCTTTAGTTCCTACAAAATGCCTCATCACGCAAAAAAAAAAAAGAGCAGAGCAGCAGCAGATGTTAGCAGTTAGGCTGCATTATCACCTCTGCCGACTCCCCTGATACAGCTGCGAGATGTAATCTCTCTAAACAAGCTCGGGTGGGGCCAGGCGGACGCAGACCGGGGCGGAATACAGTGAACTGCCTTGATGTTCCCATTGTGTGAAAGCTTGCTGGTCTGGCCAAACCCACATCTGGCTGTTTTTGCACTGAGGGAATTGTCCAGCTTCAGATAAAAAAAAAAAAAAAAAGTGGCCAGAGAGTAGAAGTTTAAAAATAATCATTCGAAACAGACATGCACTACCGTCACGGGCAACAAACGTGATCATTAAGCGGCATCGTTAACGGCAGCAGCCAAAGCAGGAAGGCTATCGGGACGGACGTCCAGTCCGGTCTCACCACGGGGCCCGGCATCCCGTGGCCTCGACCCAAAAGGAAGATGCGCGGAGAGGAGGGTGGAGCCAGGCCACGGCGGCGCCACAGCACAAAGCGACAAACTTACAAGTCGGAGCCGGTAACCATCTCGTTCCACTCGTCGAGTTTCTGTGTGGTTTTCATATAGCTAGAAAGAAAGATGCGGTTAAGGACAGAGGGACCCCCCCCCCCACTCAGGGGTGCGCTGAGGGACCCAGGCGGCCTGAATGACAGCACTGACAAAGCATGGCTCTTCAGGCTGTGCCCCCGAATTTCTCCCAGACACAGCGCGGACTGAGGCACCAAGTGCGTACCGCCATGATATACAATACGGATATTTCAGGAATCTTCAGTAAGTCATCTGGACATGTGTCTCCAGAAAGGGCCTCAGGCAAAGATGGCACAGGCGCCTGATGGCCTGATGGATGCGTTTCTCTGACCAGCCCTGAGAATCTCAGCTGCCCGGTGCGACCAAGCCGGTCGCCGGGAACCCAGGAACACGCCGACGATCTCTTGCTCCACGTGCTCGAGGTGGAGGCCGGATCCAGTGTTTATTCCCTCGGTGGGTACTTACGCATTGGAGGCCTGGACGTCCTGCCAGCTCTTGGTGAGATTCTGCTTGAGCTCATTGAGTGGATTCAGGCCCAGTTTCCGCTTCAGGTCGGCCGCGTGCCTCTCCTTGGCGGACAGCACTTGCCGTAAGGTGTGGATCTCCTCTTCCACCTGGGAAGAGAGAGCGCTACATTTGTTTGACCCCTAAAGAGCCTCCGCTGCGCCGGTGCAGATAAAACAAGGGGCGGGGCTGCTTAAGCTGTGAGCGGGCAAACAAGCGTCTGCCCTTCACAGGCCCCTCTGACGCCTCTGTGCTGCGTCCGTGGATGACCAGCAGGGGGCGCAGTACCTTTGCCAGCTCAGTCCTCAGCTCCTCGGCCTCTTCTTCCGTCAGACCCGGTGGCAGAGTGTTGGTGGCGTTGCTGGGGGAAGTGCCCATAGCTCCCTGGGCCGGAAGGTCTGACCCCAGGCCTTTGATGGGAGAGTTGAGGTTAATGTCTGCACCATTACCAGGACACAAGCAGAAAGATGAGGGAAAGAGTGGTAATGCATTATGAAATTGCATTATGAAATACCCGGGGGGGGGGGGGCTGTTTACATCGGGAACAAGCACAGCCGCTGACATCTCCGTCTACCGGCTTTTAATCAAAACTCAACCCTCATCTCAGTAACCGGCTGAATACAAATGCCAGCCCGATTATATACCACAACCTACAAATAAAATGCATGCAATAGAGGGATGTCCGAAAACCCAGTGATTTCAATTTTAGCAAAACGACCGACGGAAGAATGCAAAGACTCTCCGATCATGTGAAGGTTCGATTTTTCATTGATTTTATTATCTTTCACACCCAGCCCGAGCGAAAGCAGACTTTGGCAGCCACGCAGACATAGCCGAGCACTTGTGACATTCTCTTCTCGCCGGAAGCGACACGCCGCAGGGCGAGTCAACAAAAGCGGGGCGATGAGGGACGGCGAAGGCGCGCCGCGCCCTTGCATGCGAGTCCGGGGCCCGGAGCGGCGCCCGCAGCGGGACACGCTGCACTGACTGTCGGGGCGGAATCACACACACAGCCAGCTTCATGCCGCCGCCACCCGGGCAGGCGTCACCGGCCCAAAACGCGTCAAAATCCGTAACTCTCCACGAATTACAGCGCGCTAAGTAGCGGCATCTCCAGCAGCGTAGCCACCTTCCGCGGGGCTTAACCCGGCAGCAGAGGTCGGCAGAGCCGGCGGCGGCCAGGCAGCGGACGGAGGCGCCCGGGCGGCGGCCCTCGGGGGGCCGCCACGCCGGGCTCCGAGGCGGCCGCCTAACCTCCCCGCCATGACATTTACCTTGACTAGCGGAGTCCATGGTGTCTTGAGTGCAGTCGAGCGCCCGCTCCTTAATGCCGCGGCTCGGTGGCTAGCAGTCTACGCGAGGTCCTGCGTCCGCTGAGGGGAAGGCGAGCCGCCTCCAGCAGTAACATCGGCCTCCGGAGCAACGGATCCGGGGAAACGGCCACCGCGCGCAGGTACTCCCGTAGGTCGGGCCAGCTCGGCTAGTTCCGCATATGACTCCGGCGTCACTTCCGGCGAATAAGGTTACGTCACCGGCACGCCATCGTCTCCGAATGAGAATGAAAGTGAACGGACTGTCCTTTAATTTGGAGAAAAGTGCGCCGTGTCACTTTCGGAATAACCGTTCTGTGTAATCGCGCAAAACGAAACGATAAAACATGACGGCACGCCTAGACTACAGCCGCCTTGATGTAATGCTTAGTTTTAATTTGATGTACTATGTATCGACCTACGCTACAGAAACTACACTCTGAAGTTTTTAAATGGATGTCGTGCCTAAAGGAGGAAAACAGCAATGCATCCAAGGGGATTCATTCATTCATTCATTCTATCTATCTGTCTATCATCTGTCTCTCTCTGTCTGTCTGTCATATATAATCTAGTCCGATTTGATTGTTGGTTTGTTTGTGGGTGAATGAAAGTTTTGAAACATGCACAAAAGAAAAACTCATAGTTTGTATTAGTTTTACAAAAATTATGTAAATACTAATAGATTTACCAATGGGGGCCTTGGTGTTCCAGTGAAA
This sequence comes from Petrocephalus schoutedeni, assembly GCA_026780765.1. NCBI lineage: Eukaryota > Metazoa > Chordata > Actinopteri > Osteoglossiformes > Mormyridae > Petrocephalus > Petrocephalus schoutedeni. Next base: position 11,320,865 of record JAODKL010000038.1, read on the forward strand.
CAGCAGTCGATCACTGCATATAAATATGTAATTATGCTTGGGTTTCACATGAGACTGAGCTTCTGAGAATCTTTAAACCTTCCAGTTTTGCATCCTTTTCTACCCACTATGGGATTATGCTCACATTCTTTGTGAAGCAATTGGTTTATTGTGTTTTTTCTGTCAAATGTACATTAAGTTGTTTTGAAGATGTCACCTTAACCACATTTGGACTAGTGCTGGTGTAACAAGTTTTCAGTCTCGCCAAGACGCCTGACTTATTGAAACTATGAGCAATGAGGAAGTGGTCGCAGATTAGGGGAAAAGTTGACTTTGAAGTTATCTTGAACACCGACAGACCTCACCAAGTAGCCTTGAACTTACACAAAACCCTAAACAGGAGTCATGGCAGCAGATGTAAGGAGGAACAAAACAAAATGGCTGACCTTAAGTACATAATCCCTGGGATGCAACTGAGCAAAATCTCCCCAGGGATCATGAGGCAGTCAGACACCAACAGAAGATCAAATACCTCAGCCATTGGAGCTGATTCTTCTCACTTTCTTTGTTGGGAAAGGTAAACGCAGAGATATTAGCCGAAGGAGAAGGGTTTATTCAAGAACTCCAGGCATTATTCTCCCCATGTCCAAGTGTTGTTTTCTATATATAAAAAAAGTCCTATCTAAAAATTTCAAATACTCTTGTTGCATTGTCATTCTCCAAAAGCCTGGAAAAAGTGGAAGTGGTTATTCTACTGGTCCATAGGCTACTTGACCATTTACTTATGTCATTTTGTCTTAGACAAAAAGCTTCCAGCCCACGATCATGAAGATCTTCAGCCTGCGAGTTGAAACCTTTTCTCTATGGACTAAAACGTCTCCTTCCTGATAGGGAGCGACACCATTCTAATAACAGCCAAGTGGAGACCAGATCTGCTATAGGATCAATTAGATTAAATTAAAGTCAATCCTGAGCCTGTCTCCACTGATCAAATTTCACATGCAGTCGGTATCAGTCTGTTTATTGACAGATAGGTCAGGACAGACCCTGCTATACACACTTCTGCGGAACATTTTATTATTTTTATATATAATGATTTCAGTTTAGTTCGTTTTCATGTGTGACGTATGGGTTGTTTAGATAGGACTTGAGTAATAATATTGCCATGGATACATTTTAACCATGCAGGTAAAACAAGACCTTATTTCAGCAGAAACATGCCATTTATCAATAGGCAATCCTGTAGTTACAGCCCACAGAGTCCATATAATCTCAACAGGACCAAATGTAAATATTATTAAGTAAAAACAACCTATAATATATACTACAAATAAATTAAACATCCAGGCCATTTAAGACATGCAAATTGATAGGTGATTTGCCTTGATTTACATTGATAAAACAATCATATTTTACAAATGTCTATCCTTCCATCTACCAATCACTTATCCTGGTTAGGGTCATGGGTGACACGAATAGTGTTTAGTTAAGTGTCCCCTTGGTTTTTCTATTCAGTCACATCCTTGAAATATCCTGTACTTTCTGTATTTCATATCTTTTATTGAGTTGAACACATTTTGACACTGCAGTGCACGTCGCAGGCAGCTTGAATCAGTGCGCATGTTCTCACAAACTCTCACAAACAGGTTAAGGAGCGATGTCGCAATGCCGATCTCGCTCCCAGTGCCGCCCGAGATCCAGATCTTCCTGTTCAGAAGAACTAGCTTGTCCTTACTTCTATTTGGATAGAGCATTCAACCAGGAGAAGGAGAAGAGAAGGCGTGGAGCTTGGCGGGTGGGGGGCAGGCCGAGGTCCATCTGCGAGGTGGTGGTTCCATTCTGGAGGAAAACCAGCAGGGAGACATATTAGAATATCCCGTCATTTACAACATGGGTAGTTTTTATGAGGACTAATGGCCACCTGAATAATAGGACTGAACGGCTGCTTCCCCCAGGCCACTACCCTAAATAAGGACCCATGAGGAGCGCTTGCCACTAGTGGGACCCTTTCATATCTAATCACCCACATACGAGTTTCGTACTGTTATTGACTTGGTAAGCTTATTAGCAGACACTATTAACACACACCCCAGAGCTGTTTGTAACCTACATCTGGGAACCTAACCATTACTTGTATATCTAAATTTGGATTTATCAAGAACGCATTTTTTATATCTATTTCAATCTCTGTCTTTATTCTGTTTATAATTTTTTGTACTTGTTTGTGTTGTTTTTGTTGTATATTTTACTCGTGTACATACCAGCACCTGCACCAAAGCAAATTCCTTATACTTTTCTTTTTTTTTTCTTTACTTGGATTGGAGGATTCTGATTATGAAGCCTCTGGGATATGAAAGGAGGAGATGTGATGGCACACATGTACGCCGGCAAGGAGGCGTGTGAGATCTTATGTCTCCTGGCACTTTCTGGCACGGCCGTGTTGGCTTATGGAGCCCCGCTCAAAAAGTCACTTCGGGGCCCACTGCCCTCCTTAGTGTAGTGACTGTTTGCGGCCATTAGGGGGCCACACAAACGCAGCTGCATTACAGTTGACAAGGTCACGGCACACAAACGCCATGTGCAGCCCCTTTCACTACCTGCCTGCTTCTCCTATATGTCCGGCCACAAGAGGGCAGTAGGGAGGAGCTCAAAGGGTGTGTCAATGCTCTGCTCCGTCACTCTCCCGTCCTGGGTTCCCACTGCAGGGACAAGACCCTAGAAAAGGAGGGAGGGAACAGGTATTGAGAACTGAGCTGCATGTGTGCCATGTGCCATCTTTTCTAGTCCTCCACCTGGGTTTACCCATTTTCCCAGCATGCTCCTCTTCACTTGCATTTTACCTAAGAACAGCTTTTACCCTTGACTTATATTGGATTCTATTTTCTCGCTGTCTCTCTGGTCTGTTACTGTCAATCCACTGCGACATGCTCCAATAGGCTACTATATATTCATACACACTATTTATATTTTTATTGTATAATTAATGCAATACCCACACTATATAAGAAAATGTGATGCAATAGACATAAAAAGATTAAATTCCTAGCAAGAATGAGTTTATTGTCAGCATGTACAGAATGAATGAGGTTGAAGTTCACTTCTGTATTTATTTATAACATGTGGAAGTGAATTTTAACTCTCTCTTCCAAAGCAGGAACCAGCTGTGAATTTTTCAGATCCTCAAATAAGTTATGAACATTTTAATAATAATTTTACTGTAATGGATATTACTGTCACATGAGAACTTGCCGGTATTGCCTCTGGTATAACTACAAAGGGTGTCAGATTAGGAAAAGGAATTGTGAATTTATTAGGGACAAAACTGCAGCAAAGCTGGGATCTGCCTCCACCTACCCAGCCTGGCTGACCCCAACAATACCTGCATTCAGGGCCTCTCCATCCAGCCTGCCTGGCTATGGACAAGTGATGCAGCAAATGTAACCCCAGACCCGCTGAAGGATGATCACCAGCGCCAGGATGTAAAAGACGAGGGAGATGGCCTATGGAGACATGGAAGCGATGGTACGATGCGGAGCAGAGCATTATGGGAACATGGCAGAGAGAAGGACCGCCCCCCACTCAGTAACAGGGCTGGCTTACTCGTGGGTATTATACAGACAGATGATTCAGAGCACTTTGACCCTGGACTGGATCAGTGACTATGGATCATAGACATTTGGAGATGTTGGGTAGTGTTTCATTATGTTTTAATCTACTGTTTAGTTGTACCTCATGGGAGTTTTACCTACAGAAACATGTTCAGAGGGCAGAACGAAAAATGATTGGTTAACAGAGATAACCAATCAGATCTTGTGTCAGATGTCAGACCAGCCAATCAGATTTCTTAGTCCCACCTCTTTTAGTTGCTTGTACCCACCTCCTCTATAATCTGATTTGTTGTCTCTTTGAACCAATCATTTCTCGTTATGCCCTCACAACATGTTTGTGTAAGTAAAACACCCACAAGCAGTTGTATTACATTCTATCCATGATCCACATGCTATTATTTTTTTGAGAAAGGAGGGTCAGACATTCCCTGGAGAAACTGGAGGTTAAGGGTCAGGGGCTCAATGGTGAAATCAGGGATGTGAACCGGTGACCTTCCAATCACAGCCACAAGGTCATAACCTGCTGAGCAACACACCACCCACGTAGTAACCATTTATTTCTTTTCTATAATAGACACCATGAGAATTCAGGGAGGTCCCTCTCCCAAGGGAAACCATGGAGGATGGCTGGGAGGATAGCGGAGGTGAGCAGAGGAAGCCATGTTGTGGGCGTGACTCGATGGGCAAGGATGTTGGGGCCGGATGACCTGACTGTTCTACAGACCTGCTCAGGTAGGAATGCTGATTTGCCCTGGCCTGCAGAGGTCTCCCCTTGCTGGGAGTCCTTCTCAGAATCATAGGGTGCGAGGAGTCCTTGGGTGTGGTCCGGGGAGCCTTGGGCTAACTGGCCGTCTGAGTCCACTGGGCACGTGGGGGGGTCATCGGCACCCACCAAAGTGGACGGGAGCTGTGGCTCGCTGGCTATGAGGGAAGGGGGGTCGGCACATTCCCAAGTCTCATTACACATGGGCAAGCTGGGGCTCTCAGGCCGCCAGCTATTCAACTTGTACCAGCCCGGGTAGAGCTTGGTGTCTTCACTAGCCTCAGCCAACGAGCCCTGGACCTCCGAGTCACCTCCCCCAAGCTCCTCACACCACGACTCTGGCTCGTCCTTATGGAGACAGGGACACTTTCAAAGGACAGCAGAGAAGGAGGGCTAGAGACCCTCAAAATCCCTGAACCTTTACTTACGTTCACATTGTGCACACAAGCAAGAGAAGGAACACGAGAAGTTTGTGATCCGCAGAGGGTCACTGCGATCACAATAATTGAATGACGAGGGACAAAATGGAGAGGTTTAGACTTATGCAGTGAGGTTGACCATTTAGTTGTGTGAGTATGTGGTAGACTGGTATGTTTCAGTGACAGGTACCGAAAGGATTTAAGGATCTAAATGTCAGCAGTGAATGTACAGTACCTGATGAGTATTCAGACCCTTGTGGTCACTTGGGAAGTCTTTGGTGGGGTTGATACAGGCCTCTTCTTGTCCCCCAATCTCTTCAGCTTCTCCAATCTTGGCATCTTTCAGTTCTATTATGGGCTCAGACTCCAGGATCAACCCTGGTCCTTGGTCTGGTTCTGGTCTTATTTCGAGATGTGGTTCTAGCTCCTCTGGGTCCTCCTGGATTTCATCTTCAGCTGGGGGAGGTTAACAGCATCTGGACTATAAACATTGTTGGCGGACTCTTCAGGCGTCATTTGATGGTTAGTGGCCTACAAACTCGTGCTCCCATAGTTCTCCCAGCTGAAAAATGCAGCTCTCCAGTTCAATGCCATGTCCGTCATCTGGAATTCATGCCCTTTGTCTCGGTTGCTTACATTTGAAATCCAGCAGATGCAATGATCTCTCCTCCTCATCAAAGTCCACCTTGTAGTGGTCCATTTTCTCAAAGCCTGGCTCCAGGGTCTCCACAATGCAGACTTTGGTGGCCTCAGTCACCCTAGAAGGTAGGTGGAAGAAACAGACAGACGAAGGGAAGGAGACACAGGAGAGGAGGGATCCAGTGGTGAAAGGAAGATGGGAAGCATACTCAGAAAGCAGGAACACACCTACAGGCAGGTGGTGCAGTGGTTAGGGATGCGACCGTGTAATCGAAAGATCGGTTTGAGTCCCCGACCCGCAAGTACCACTGAGGTACCCTGAGCAAGGTACCATCCCCAGGCGCTCACGTAGCTGCCCCCTGCTGTGTCGCGTGGGTTAAATGCAGAGGACACATTTCATTGTTGCATGCTGTGGTGCGTCAACAATGACGATTAATCACCTTCACTTCAGTACCAACCAAGTGTGGCTGTATATTTACATATACAGATATAAATATATTTACATATAAATACATTTACATATACTCATTTACATGTACAGCACAGGCCCTCATAAGTAGCACCGGAACAACCAGTAGACTCAGAACAATGTACTCCTTAGCCTTAAACCAGGTCTTAAGAGTATTGCTCAAAAGGTAAAATTAGGTACAATCCAGTTCCAGTTTTGATGGATGAGAGATAATGTTGTGCATTTATACATTGTACAGATGTCAGCTGTGTGTAAGCCAAAGAAACTTGGGGAAAAGTGTCACCCAAATGAAAGAACCTGCTTCTGCGGGGTAATCAGGGCTCTAACGAAAGTGTGATGAATATGCTCAGAAAGGAGATTTTCCCCACTTACTTTTCAATCAGGCATCTCGAACTCTGTAGGAAAAAGAAGTTTACGGGAATGTTACTATGTTATCATGGTTAGCATACAGATGAGCTTAAATACAATAGTGCTGATTAGCAGCAGCTAATCCCCAGCTGCTAGCGCCCCGCTAAGCTGCCGAGTGCACCTGCAGGAAGGCGGCCATATCGGGTTCCTCCATGGTGTGCAGGGCCGTCTCCACCAGCTTGGAGTTGGCATCCAAGTGTTCCTTGAAGGTCTGCGCCAGGGAACGGGCGTGCCCGGTCTTCTCCTCCTGCTCACTGGTGATCATCTGCAGCATGGTGCTCCGGCGCTCCTCTAGAATGCCGAACATACGATCGAACCTCTCGCACACCGTCTGCTTCTGGCTTTGGCAGTTCTCCTGGGGGCGGGGGAGGGGTGGGGGGGTACATCTATCTCATATGGTAGACTTGCATTTTTGACTATTAATACTACATTTGAATAGGTCTGTACAGTTCCTTGTGATGTTCGAGGGTCAATCAGTGAGGGCAGTGGCAAATCTACTACTCATCAGGCAGGTCATCCAAGTGGTCCGCCCACGCTTTGCAGGTGTGACCCCTATACCCCTACACCAGATCCCCTGAAAACGTACCCATCTCAGTATGTGAAACACACCTCAATGTTTTTACAGGCATCCTCCAGCTCAGCAATGAAGACTTGGACGTGGTCATTAGCAGCGACTAGGCTCCCAATCCCACCATTGAGCTCAGCCTGTTGAGAAACAGTTGACTAGTCTCTCATTAGATGATCAGCCAAAATAGGGAGGGAAAACCTAAAGCTTTAATTAGCATTAGCATGCGCCTACTGCACGGTTTGTGGTTTATGATACTATATTGCTGATCTATACAACATTCCTTCAAAGATGGCGAAAACTTGAAAGTGCCATCAGGTTCCCTCATAAGACCTTCAGCTTAGTAATGATCCACTGACCTTCTGCTGCTCGTAGACTTCTGGCATCGGCGCCACTTGGCAGGCCTTGTGGGCACCAAACACTTTGCAGAGGGAGCAGGTGGGTACTTGGCAGCTCAGGCAGTAGATATTGACCTTATTATCCTCATGCTCCTCACACATGGGATGGCTGGCAGTCTTCAGGGATGGCCTGGAGCTAAAGCCATAGGAATCACTGGAAGCTGTGAGAGTCAACACTGAGTTCCCCTGTAGCTGAAGGTCTTAGACGGGTACGTCTTTAAATTACCATGTAGTCAGTCAAAATTGCTTTGGACTAATGCCTACATCTATAATGAGTCTTTCTTTTGTTTTATTCGACTACCGAGCTGGAAAATAGCAGTGTCTGGAATCTTTACCAATCACTGCTCTGTTTTCTACTCAGAGACGCACCTGGAGGATTGCTGCTTGTAGACGTCAATGATGTTCTCGACCAGTAAGTTGCGTTGCAGCCCATAGATGCCGTGGCGGTCGAGGACCACCTCGTGCTGACAGGACGGGCAGCGGAAGTGCCCCCCAGCCCCCACCATCGTGCCCCGGCCCTGCAACAGACATGGCTACAATCCTCACTTGTTGAGCAGTCCTCTCTCGTCGAGAAAAACCACCGGCAGCCTTCAGGGGCTGTGGTCACTGGAATCGCCCCCCGGGTGAAAACAAGAGACAGCTGACGGCTTTGTTTGATGTCGAGTTTTTGGTAAACAAGCGGGGAGGCTTACAGAAGGAGATGGACCTCCTGACCACAGTTGCTCTTCTGTCCGTCTTGGGGGAAGTTAAAGATGGGGTCAGGATGAGAGGACCGAAATAGCTTCGCTTTAACAGGCCCTGGAACCTAATGCTCCCCTAGAGCTGCAGCTAAGGAAAGTATATGAGCGTCAAGCCGCAGACGCTAATTACTGGGCAAAACATTCCAGCTGGGCCTATGTGGTCTGAGGCAGCACCCTTGATTGTACTGAATTTCACAGATGTTCGGTTCCTTTGTCACATGTCACCCTGTGACCCCCCCCCCCTCCACTTACCATATATTGATTCTGCTTTTGTAGGCTAATACTTTCCAGAAGGAGTCTTCAGAGAAGGAATCATAGGAACGGCACCAGCAGTGAATCATATTGTTAAGTTTTAAATCTTCCTACCGCTATTCTGCAGTGAGCAATGGCTGAGGCTCCTCTTCCAGGTCAAGGACTCTACATTTTATGTCTGGGAGGACAAGGTCCCCCAAAGACCCACCGAGGCCTGGGGTTTCCGGGGAATTCTCAGGGAATCAGATGCATTTGCGCGGCCTCTGTTAGTCCCTCGGTAGCTCGAACCCGCTGCTCTTTTGTACTCCACGTGAGGGTGATAGAAGCGGGGGGATAAAGATCACAGATGTCAGAGGGACGCGCATGTATTTCTGGAAAGCCAGTTCAGACGCTGTAATCCACACCTGTTTTGGATCCGTCCTTCTGTTGTTTGTATGCCTCACGCTCGCTCTCCTGGAGCTCGGTGTCTAATCCACCATATGATCCCAATATAAATACATATTTTTCTGCTTCCCTGCATTGTTATGAACAGAAGTGACTCGTAATGCACATCGAGTCACTAGCAATTCTCCACCTCCGAGAAAGAGTACATGACATGAAATGTCAGCTGGCGTCATGTTAATGTCATAGTGCTTATTTGAGAAGCAACTAAACTGCAAACCGGGTCTCGCACAGGAGGGAGACATGCTACACCAAACAGAGCTGGGCATGTGGCACTTGGTACAAAGCAGACAGGGGGGCGTCTAACCTGAAAGAGGTCGTTGGCACATTTTCGGCAGAGGTTGTGCTGGCAGGGCAGGATGACCACGGGCTTGGTGAATAGCTCCAGGCAGATGGGGCAGATGAGCTGACTTTCCAGGCTGCCGACGTCCGCTTCCCGGTGGTAGGAGCCCAACTCCAGGGGAAGGGTCATGATGCCCAGGACGTCCAGGGAAAAATCGGGCGCTCTGGGTGGGGGGGGGTAGGGGGGCTGGTGAGATCCGGCGCAGGGGAAATAAAGCGGAGGACGGCGAAGGGGGTGGGGGGTTCGGCACGACTGCGAGGATGATCCTGAAAGAGCGTGGGGGTCGGCGAGACCGGAGTCACCGCTGCAGGTGAAGCGGGGCCCCGCTGATAGGTCGGGGCAGCGCCACTGAAGGAACAGCTGGCGTCGGGTTACTGGCAGAGTAGCGGGGGGCTGCCCAGCTCGCGCCATATTAAGACGCAGCCGGCTGTCCGGCTCGGGTTACTCACCTTTTTTAACCACACGTCCGTAGAGAACGGCGACCACAAATCCGCCCCCGGCCCCCACCCCCGAGACCGTGAAATAACTGAGCCGGGGAGATACGACCGTGTCGGAGAACGGCTAGGCGGGTGGAGGTTTCAAAAAGAACCAGGACTCCATATTAATTATACAATTTGTCCGTACATCAAAGACCAAGGCAGCCGCGGGGCAACCGAGGAATGAACCCAGGTGAGACCAGGGTTGTGAAGAGAAAATCCACACAGAAGAAAAAGGCGATTAAGCGTCAGAAACATTTATTGTACAACAGCAAATCAGATAATCACCCATGTTTGTTTTCTTTTGAACACACGGTAAATAAACATGCTAAAACATAAAACTGGTATTATACTCAATATATTCACATACAGTGTATGTACAAGAGACCTTAACCATTAATTCTTGTATTACACCTTGTTTAATGGCCACATCTAATTACATACCGTTTAAACTAGTCTTTTATTAAAAACATAAAAATTAAATAAATAAAATAAATGCATCATATAACCGTATCACTATGCACTATATATGTTTGTTTGAAGGTTCTAACAGAACATCTCTTTTTTTTTTTCTGTCGATCCATTTTGAGATATATTCTTGAATAGACATTGCATTCACTCAAACAGTTAGCAGATTTCCCATCTCAAAGAAGCCACAGCGATTGGGATTCTGGGATGTTTATTCCATGGTGAGTTACTGCAGATCAAAACACAACCGACCAGGCCGCGGGGAAGCCAGAGACTGGGGGGGGGTCTGAATCCAGTGTAAAAGGTTAAGATGATTAAACCCCTGGTATTAAGACATATTCAGGAAAAAGAAAAAAAAAATAAAACACTACAAATGAGAAATGACTGCTACAAGCTGCGAGATCTACATCATTTAATTTCTTTCAGAAGTAGATGCATTTATTTTTAAAATCAACCTCTGGATTTAGGTTTTACCATAAAGTAGAAATAGCAACTTCTCTATAATAGTTTCATTGCTGGCCCGCATTGGACCACAAATATTACGGCTGCACAATAAAATCACTACTGTGAGCAGATCTAAATCAGCAGATGATTTAGTGAGGTTCTAGATAAGTACAGCACGTGAGGTTATCGGTGGTCATTACCCGGATTAACTTGACCAGAAATCAACAAGTTATAGTAACAATGAGGGATAAACAGACCCAAAGTTTGCTTTGTTACCGCACTGATTAAGTGCATCACAGTTAAAAACCAACAGACCGAGTAACAGAAAAATCATCCATCCATCCATCCATCCATCATGTGACTGCTCGTCTTGGCCAGGTTAAGCGAGCCAACTTGTTAATCAATGAGGAATAATGCTTGTCAAACAATAATTAATCCAGATAAAGAAATGATCTGAACAAGAATTACTTTCTAATTTAATTAAAATTATCAAACAATTCTTCAGGGCGAGATTAATCTAGACAACTAGTACAACACTAGTACCCGTTTTCAAATAAATTCGATCAATATTTTCCCTTTCATTTTGCAATGCCCATTTCACTTTAAATGTACGTTTAAAGGTGTTATATTCCTATGAAGTGCAAATTTGCGCTGACAAAACCTTTTACATAACTGAAAATACGAGATGAATAAATTAATTTCTACATATCCTATAGTTCTGTTAATCCAATTGATTTGTGGTGCATGCAGGGATCTGTCGGACGCAAAAACACCAGCAGAGTTGTTCTACAGGAAATAAAACCTTGTGGAAGAGGTCCCTGGTTACAGCACAGACCCAGGACAGATTGTAGTGAAATGATTATGACATACAAATAAAATGATCAGTGCAATGCCACAGGTGTACAGTACCGTACCATGCCATACACTGTTCACCGGAATATGGTCCTGCAGGTGGCACAGTCCAAAGGGCTAGACACACATTTCCTATGTAATTACATTCGCCGTTGTCTAATACAGTGTTTCCCAACCCAGTCCTCAGGGAGCACCAGACAGTACATGTTTTTGCTCCCTCCCAGCTCCCAGCCAATCAGGAACATCGAATACCTGGTACAGGCGCGCTGGGAGCTGAAAGAAAGCAAAAACGTGGGCTGTCCTGTGTTCCCCAAGGACTGGGTTGGGAAACACTGCTCTAATGTACAAGGACATTTCAGGCTCAGAGTGTAAAGGATACGTTTGGAAGTGCTGCAGAAATGCAGTTTGATGAAATTTCAGCTCAGATATTTCATTTATTAAAAGAATCTTATATGTATCAACAAGAAAATGTTTTTATATCAAATTTAAGTTATGTCTCATCTGTTTTAATGCAGTAATGTAAGCACAGGAAGCAGTGGATGATATGCCGAGACCCAGGGCTCAAACCCAGGCCTGCCGTTGCTGTCCTGCTGTCACCATGGCACAGATGTGGTGGGGGTGTCC
>JAODKL010000038.1:11335177-11371315 GCA_026780765.1 Petrocephalus schoutedeni
GGGGGGGGGGGGGTGCATTGGGCCTAGGGGATGGTTGGGGCGGGAGGGCGCTTTAGTTGAAGCCTGTGTCCGTCCGGTAGCTGGTGTGGCTGTCTGACGTCAGCTGGGTCGTCTCTGTGGCTGAGGAGGGCTGCAGCACGATGGGCTCCCCGCCCTCTGTGGGAGGATGACACGCATGTGTGAGAGCACGCGCACGCACACACACACACACGTGGGGAAAGCACACACGTGCACACGTTCCAAACGACATCCCAGCAACTGGTCTCCCCAGTTTCCAAACGAGAGTTAGAGTGTCGTTAAAAGGAGAGGCGATGACTCACAGTGGTATACTTGCCCCAGTCCCCACATTTTTTGAAAAGTGTTGCTGACATCAAATTTAAAATCGAGCATATGCACATTATAAAACAATAATATGTATAAGCTTAAACATTTGATATGTTGTCTTTGTTCCATTTGATTAATTGTGGGTTTATATGATGTGTAAATCGCGGCATTGTCTTTTTATTTACATTTTACACAGCACCCCAACCTTTTTCTGGAAATGGGGTTGTGGTATCCCTATAACTGAAATCACTATGGACTCCGATTTTACCCCCAGAACCCCAAAAACCTGCAGCCTGCTATGGCCTTGCTGCTTCACAGACACTTACATCCAAGAGGACATTCATTTGAGAATGCAGGGTCAGGCGGTCCCTGGACCAACCAGGGGTCAAAGGCCTGGCTGAAAGACCTAAGGCCGAAATCGCTGGGATCTGACCCGCCGACCCTCCGATCACAGGCACAGCATCCCGGCGACATACAGCCCTGGGACTGGGGGCGAATGGGTGAGGTCAGAACATCTCTCCCCTGGGTCAAACTGAGTTTTAGCCAGCCCTCGATTAAAGGTACTAGTCACAACCCAGCCTCTGTCCCAGCGGGACTGGCTCAGTTCAAGCTCAAAAAAGACCGAGAGAGAGGGAGGGCCAGACATGCCATGTAGTAAAAAGACAGGTGTTTAATTAGAAAGGAGGGGGACTTTTAAATTTGGCACAAAAATAACTAGACTTTCAGAAGGGAGTACCCATGGTGGGTATACGCAGCCCGCTGTCAACATGATTACCAACACGGCAGCTTAAGTCAGCTTCAAGAAACGCTTAACCAATAACTACAGCTGGAGAGCCCTGATGGCCAATCACAAGTAAGCACAAAAAAAAAGGAAAAAAAAAAACCCTGGGAACAAGGCCGGTACGTCAGCAAACGGACAAATGAAAAAGGAGAGCAGGGAAAAATATATAAAAAATATATAAAATGCAGTTCATTTTTGTGAACCAAGGGTGTGATCATGTCGGACACGCTAGGAGCTTCTATGGTGGAATGCACCCGATTTATAGTTCTGTTCTCACATTAGCGGGCACCAGTCACCCCCTTTCTTTGGACCAAGTGGTCCTGTGGCCCCGCCCCAGCTCATGGTCCCCGCCCCCCACCGCTTACCTCTCTCGTCAGACTGCAGCTGGGCCTCCAGGTCCTCGGGCGACACGTAGAATTCGGGCTCCCTGTCCGGGGGGGGCCGCGGTTTGCACTTCCCGCAGCAGCAGTTGCAGCAGCAGCACAGGCAGCAGCAGAAATAGCAGCCCGTCGCCAGGCCGCAGAAGATGAACAGGGCCTGCAGGGGGCGCAAGAGAGGAGCAGGAGTGAGGAGGGCAGTGCAGAGGGACTCACAATGCAGTATACAGCTAGTCTGCAGCACAGGGAGATCTGGGGAAGCGGGCGGGGCAGGATTTTGTCCAACTCACCTTGGCCCACCAACTGGACAGGACAAAGTAGGTGTTGACGTTTTCCTCCCCAAACTGCTCGGCCACGTAGAGCCCCAGGGAGCCATATTTGTCGTAGATGTTGCGCTTGGTGGCGTCCGCCAGTATGGCATGGGCGTTGTTGATCTCCTTGAATTTGTCCGCCGCTTCTGGGTTGTCTGGGTTCTTGTCAGGATGGAACTTAAGTGCTAGTTTTCTGATGAGGGAGAACGAGAGAGAGAGAGGGTGAGAAACAGGGCAGTTAAACCTCTCCTCTTCTAAGGAAGTTTGTGAATAAACTGAGGGTTTTAAATATCTGCCATTCTGCAGAAACCATGGAAGGGGCACTAAAGGGGAATAAAACTGCTCACTGTCACCCCCTGGTGGAGCCAAAACAACATTACAGTGATTTATATATCAAAGCCATAATACAGATCACGCTAGCATATCGCCGTTTATAACCTGGCATCTCGAGTTAGCTCATTTATGTGAATGACACTCCTCATAAAACACAGAATAAGTTTCTAATTGGTTATGGTCGTTTAGGTTTAAATCTGAGTGAACTTGTGTGTGTTTTCTGTAAAAAAGGGGTATAGTGCTTTCTAATTAAGAGAAAATGGACATATGAAATCAATTGTTACTACGCCCTAGTCAGTATAAAATATGCCTAGTTTCATCAGCCTGTCATGTCCTGTCAGGACCACTGGGGGGCGCTCTGGCTGGCCCACCTGTAGGACTTCTTGATGTCGTCTGGCGTGGCATTCTTTTCCACCCCCAGCACGCGGTAGAGGGTCTCCCCCGACGTGGAAAGTGAGCGCTGCCTCTGCTGTTCGGCCATGGTGACTCACGTCCTGGTGGATCTGTGGGGAAGGGCCGGATGGTGAGGAGGGAGGCTAGGCGTGGGGTGGGGGGGCGCATGGGCACTCACGCGGAAAACGCCCGCCGCCACACGCACACACATATGCGGGGGAAGGGGGGGGGGCGACAGGCTTTGATACAGCCAAGAGGAAGAGGGGTCGAAGTGGCCATAATAATGTGTCGTTATCCTTTACATGATTCATGTTATTGAATCACCTTCCCTATTCTTTGATTCAAAGTGAAGTTCCAGCTACAGATAAGCCCCTTGGATCTACACCCCACAGACAGAGGCTGGTGGCTTTGGGGTCTGTCTGCCTGTGTGTGTGTGTGTGTGTGTGAGTGTGTGTGTGTCAGAGGCTTGGCCTGGAGGACTTAGGACTAGCCCAATGGGGAGCCCTACAACAAGGGACTGATCCATTTCAACTGTCGGGGGGGGGTCCTTTACTTCAGTGTCAGAAACAGGAAATAGAGATACAAAGAGAAGCTCACGCCATTACCGGCAGAGAGAAAGCACTGCAAACCAGAGGTGCAAATAAAAACCCGCCGGGAGCACTGGACTGATATGCTGATCGAGTCCCCCCCGCCCGCCATCATATACCTACCCCCCACCGGGTGAGAGAGGGCAGCACCATCCTTGTGACTAATCTGACAGCCTGTCAGAAGAAAACGAGCACATCAGCATGGCGTCCAAGTCGACGAGAGAGAGGACAGCTTAATTGTGCCAAAGAGATTAATAAAAGCATTAATAATAGTGATAATAATGAACCCCAAATTTAAGCCTGAAGATATAAATCAGCGTGCAGCCTGGTGGCCAATCGCAGCCCTGCCAAAACAACCAACACGGCTTTATGAAAACAGATCATTGGACTGCTCACCGGCCAATCAGAAGCCTGTACATTAATTCATACACGAGCGTCAGCGAATCATGTCATCCTGAGATGACCGTAGAATCCATATATACTTAAGAAGATGGAAAGTCTTAACGCTACAGCCTATTGTTTGTTTCACATAAATATATTTAGAATATATTAAAATGTGAAAGGAACCTGGAAAGTTGGCATTTTAAGAATATCCTAGGAAGCTGTTCACGTTCCCTCGCCGTCTCTCTTTTCATCAAGCTGGGTTTTTTTTTTCCCCTCCTCTCAGTTGTAACCAGACTGGATCGAGTCCAGAGGCCCGTTAAGCCCGATTACTGACGGAGTTTCCCTGGAAACAATACCCCGCATTGCAGCCCTGGCACCCCACCCCGCACTCGCTGCCATGCCATATGGGCCGACTAAATCTCCATCAGCCTGCTTTGCCTCCCCCCCCGGCCTCCTCCCCCAAATAAACCACTGATCTCACACCCCCACCACCATTGTGCTAAATATTGTAACCTAAAGAACGTTTCCAAAATGTGCTGGAAAAATCTAATTTATCCACATCACACCTCGGTAACAGAAGCGAGGGGGGGGGGGGCAGAATGAGTGATTCCTTCCATCACCACTAGGTGGCACAATCTCAACCCTCATCAGGAAGCCACCCTGCTGCATGTGCTAATAAGTGGCGGGACCGTGTCCAGGCCGGGTGTGACAGTTGGAAGCTGCGAGTCGGACCTGAGCAGGGTGAGGACTGTACCAGGATTCACCTGATCCAGCCCGGTGGACCGGTAGACTAGACTCCAGACTCGGTGGCAGCAGCGCAGACAGTAGAAGGATATTTAACAAAAAGCATCTCATTGATAAACAAACACAGGGGAGTGGTTAAGGAGCTGAGGGAAGCCCGGAGCGTGGGGGTGGGGGAGGCATGCCGTTGCCTAAGGGAGAATGGCTTTGGGTAAACGCATAGATTGCCATGCCGGCTCATGTGCTGCATGGGGTTTCCCAGCCCCGAACAAGGCTGGCCTGTGGCACCATGTGATAAGCCAGAGCGAATCAGGGGAAGTCAGCCAAAGCAGGAACCCCCCCCAAAGTCAGAAGTGGGCAGGGCCTAATGCAGGGGCTGCTAGGAGATTGCATCTGACTTCTGGCCTCGCCATCACCGGTTAATGGTGCGTATCAGATGGAGGCAGGCGTTCATTATTTACGCCGTATTACAAACACACACACACACACAGATTACATGCCCCACAGGCACAGGGAGCATCACCAGAACCTTGTGACCAGACCCAGCCATCAGAGCAGTGGCAGTGGGGGGTGGGATAATCTCTTTTCCATGCGAGGATCTGTCCCGCCTCGGATCTGACGTACCCGCCCCTCCCAGAGCTGTTCAAACCATTCAGCCTTCAACATTAAAACAGGGATTTCAGATGGGCAGGTGGTGTGGATAAGCCCACCCCCCAAAAAAATGATGCATACACAGCATGATTAAACATTAACAAGTCCCCTCCCAAATTCTTTGTCAACAGCCTCCAATAGTAGGTGATGAAATACCTCAGACAGAGTCATGCCAGGGCTCCCATAATGCACCTCACTCAGCACCAGCCCATCCAGACCGGACAGTACGGAGCCGGAACAGGCAGATCGCAGAGCCCCAGCCGTAAGGGGACGCGGTGCAGGGCCACGCTCCCATTCAGCTCCATCCAAAGGCGATTCCTTAACAACGCGCATTACCAGGTGGGCTGCCAGGAGAGCTCAAGGGAAAAGGCAGAGATGATCCCCGCAGGAGAGGAGGGGGTGACATCACTCAGCCTCGACGTTGCACACAGCTCCCATGCTACCGATTAACCCAGTAATGGGAAATCGAGCCGGTTTACCGCGCATCACGGCCGCTCAGGTTTTACCCGCAGACTGTCGGACACAAACCGCGGCTTTGGAACCACTTATTCTCACGGCTGCGTGCCTTTGGGTTGAAGGAACAAACCAGAGTCCCTAAAGTAAACCCACATGACCCCAGGAGGACATGCAAACTGCAGACAGGCAGAGGTTACCGCACCGCACACCAAACTGGCATCAGATGCAGCCTTGTTTTCATGCTGTACTCTTTAAACAAACACAACCCTGTATGGTTCCTGACATCCCTGACGAGCACGGTCAATAAACATGTTATTTCCAGGTGTGCGGCAGTGGACTGACATCCCATCCAGAGTGTCCCCCATCTGGTTCCCGGTGCTGGAGCCCGACCAGGATAACCGCCTGTAAGGTGGGATAACGGATCATCCAGTGGACTATCAAATAGCTTATTTTTGATATCCCCCAAACTCATCAATCAGGCCCAGACACAGAAATAATTGAGGTCAGTTGTTTGACGGCTGCTTTGAGGCAGTGTTTCCAATTTAAACACGACTTATTCTATCATCATTATGGAGATGATGTCAGAACAGAATTCAGGGGGACATCGGTCTTGCAAGCTTCCAGGACAACAGCCCGGCAGTCTGGGAAGGGTCACAGCACCAGCTCCACAGCTGTAGGGCTCCCTCAAAGCACAGGCCGTGCGATACAGTCCAGACCCAAAGACCGCAACACATACCACACGTTTGGTACTAAAAATTCTGTACTTTCCCCTCTTCCACCGTCTTCCAGTCGGGTACTTGTACCAAAAGAATTCTTCCTGGTGCAGTGGAAAAGTGCCCCAAAACGCCTGGGACAGTGCTGCATGTTCCTGGGGCCAGAGAGAACATCTGGGTGTCCGCAGGGCCGCTCCCACCTGAGACCCGGGTACAGGACTGGGAGGAGGACAAAGTGGACAACAGGGGAAACGGGGATGGAGCAGAACAGCAGAAGCCCGTCTCAGCAAGACCAACACCGACGCTGGCCGCGGGTTTGCTAAAGGCCACCTGCACGCCCCGCTGACGTTCTAGGGAGTTCTGCAGACGTGGAAATGTGGAACCTGGGCCTGTTACGCCAGAAAGCAAACACGGCATTCACCGGTGAAAGCCAGGAAGCAGCTGTCAGACACACAGCCCAGTTGTGTGATCAGCTGCATCAGCTCCTCAACTACCCAGCACCATTAAAAGAGCCATTGATTGCACTCCAAGCTGGAGAACCTCAGGCCATCTGTCAGGGAACCGAGAGCTGAAAGATGGCTGGGCCAAGCAACAATGCGGTGGCCCAAAGAACCCATCAGAACAGAAGAACGATTATAGCGGACCGGCCCAGCCAGAGTCAGGACCTAAGCATCACCAACAAATTGAAAGAAAAAAAAAAAGACCAAGTCAAGCAATTTGTGCTTTTTTCCCCCACACGTCAGGGTGATGGTGGCCAAAACTACTGCACAATTCTGTGAGACATAACCAGTCACTACATGAGAGGCCTGACTGGTCTTTAATGCTACAGGTGGTGTGAGGGTGTAAGGCAAGTTCCAAAGTTCTCCTAGATTATGCTTTTTGTCTAATATTCATATTCAGCTCAAGACTGGACAATATATAGAAAAATCACAGTTGATCCATGGTTGATCCTTCTACCCAGTGACAAGATTTTTCCCTATTTATACCACTGGAGATATAACAGGACAAGTACCTGGACCAAGGGGCCAACCAAACATTCATGTGGGACCTTTGGGCTTCAAACCCACAAACATAACCAGTACCACAGGCCCCAGCCTCAAACAACGGAGCTGCACTGGAAACAAACCA
This sequence comes from Petrocephalus schoutedeni, assembly GCA_026780765.1. NCBI lineage: Eukaryota > Metazoa > Chordata > Actinopteri > Osteoglossiformes > Mormyridae > Petrocephalus > Petrocephalus schoutedeni. The sequence goes on from JAODKL010000038.1 coordinate 11,342,357, forward strand.
AAGCTCAGAAAGCAGTCAGCCAGTCCCTCAAGGGCCCAATGGTGACATCACTCTGCCAGCCACGGGACTTGAACCAACAACGTTCTGATCGCCGGCATGTGGACCTGAGCTGCTGCCACACGCTGCACCCAGCAGAGCACACACACACACACACACACACAATCACACTCCATGGGCAATTCAGGGACACTCTGGACTGTGGGAGGAAGTTGCTTAATGCATGGACAGCTCACATCCTTAATTTGCTCCTTGCATCTTTCAATTAATTGGGTAGACAAAATATGTGGAACAAGACACTGATATTTTCTTGACTTGCCCAGCTTCGGTGACCGGTGGTTATTATATCCCGAGTAGTGTAGTGTAGCACAGGTCAGCCCCTGACGGCTTTTACACCCTCATCTGCAACATGGCTCGTCGGCACTGTGCTGTAAGCGTGCGGACGCAGCGCGCCATATACCGCAGGGAAAGGCCGACTTCGCCCACAGGGCGGGTCTCCCCCCGCTCACCCGGGTATGAGGTGAACCTAACGGTAAGCAGAGACTTTGCTGGCCATAGCACCAAACACGCAAAGGGATGCGTCCTATCAGTAAGACAGCAATGTCTCTCTTGCAGTCACACACAGATCTTATAACCGTCACACAAATTAAGATGAGCTGGTAATTTTCAACTAGGTTACAAGAGTATACAGCCAGAAGACAGATCAAATATGTAATCCTTCTGTCAAATATTACCATTATGTTCGCAACAACAGCCTTCTGATTACAAATCCAGTTTTTATTACATCAGAATATTACCAGCCTTATGGGAAGAGGGAAAAAAAGTAAAAAGGGATTATGAAAAGTCAGACATATATTTGGTGGGTAATATACACGAACCGTAAAAAGCCAAGCCTGTAAAATTTTATACCTGCCGGCTGCGGCTTCGACATGGGGAGCTGGAGAAAAACTAACTTTGGATGAAAAACGGGGGCATGTTTGGAGCAGAATCCCGCAGAGAGGTCGACGGATGAACGCCGCTCCCGCCGGAGCTGCTGGGGGCGTGCGCGTGATCGCGCACAGCAGCCTGTGCGCGCCCCCGGAATGCGCGTACTCGGGGGAGGCGAGAGTCATCTGCTAATTATCAAAATTTTACTGTACATCAAGGTTTGGGGGGGGGAAAAACACTTAAAACCAATGGTATTTTGAAAATCGCTCGCAGGTACGTACGCACTCCACAAAATAACCAAGCCTAAATAACTAATTAGCAAGGAAACTATTAATATCCCGGGTGCAAACTGTGCGCGAAAAAAATAAAATGAAAGGAGAGCCGCGGTTTTCCAACCCTTTGATATTAGTACAGATAAATGTGTCCCGGGTACGCAGGCCTACGCGGGCAGGCGATCGCTTAAAACCGGGCCATTACATAGCCGACAAAGCGCTGTCAGTTTTTGTGATTTCGCTGCGCTGCGTCGATGCCGCCGTATCACGTTTCAAGCGGACCATATTCCCAGAGAAAGGCTCAGCAGAGGGACAATCGCGCAGACAAACACACAAACGTCCCATTAATCGCACTGAACCTTATTGCTGCTCTCAGGACAAGAGAAGGATGCAACCACGATCCGCCAGCAGGACGATTTAAATGCACGCACATTAGAATAAGTCACGTGCTTTAAATAGGATTTAAACTTTATAGCTACATTACATCGAAAACGTCATGTACTAACCACCGCATAATAATCTTGTATAATTTGGCCGATTTAATGGAACAGGGAGTAACGAGCACATTAAATGAGATGACCTCATCTTATTACTTTGCCAAATAATAACATCCAGTTCATTTCTGCAGCTCCATAAGCTTGCAACCTGACAGTTTGATTGTTGAATGTGAACCTAGACCATTAATGATGTGCTTCTTTAGTAAGCGAGTCCCAAACTGGGGGTGGGTACAAAGCCCGCCATATCACCCACCCCAGCACAGCCACAGTTAGCGGCACCTCTTCCGATTACGCGGCTGAGTTTTGATATCAATAGGAAAGCTGTAACTGGTTACACAGGCATCACGAGTGCTGCGGGAAAGCCAGCAAATTACTCCCCATCTTCTGTTTTTAATGCTTAATGGATTAAAAATTAGCACATTCGACAAGACAATCTTAACGCAAATCAGGTCCCTGACATGATCATAATTCTTACCTAAATCTCTAAAATAAATGAAAACCTAAACAAATTCTAATATGGGTTTAATTTAAATGTGGAAGTTAAATCACCACATTCTTAAGCTTGATGTAGCTTTTAAAACATCCAGCATCTAAGAGCATTCCTATCCCTGGCACTAGATTGGGGTATACCCTAGACAGGATGATATTCCATCATAGGCTCATATAAACCACAATGAAACCCTGCCCACAATTAGACACCAATTAGCCAAGCAACATGTCTTCGGACTGCAGGAGAAAACCTAAATACCCAGAGGAAACAAGGCCAGATCAAGCAAATTGCACACACACAGTGGGGGGCGGAATTCAAACCCCCAACCCAGAAGGTGTGAAGCAACAGCGCCCCCCACTGTCAGCAAGACACCCCAAAGCATTGCTAAGGGTTTCAAACCAACTCAACTGAAAAAATGTACATTAGTACTACATTAGTATTAGTACATCAGAACACCAGAGAGAAGAATGAGCAATTCATAAAAAACAAGGTACGTATCAGGAGAAAACGTTTTGGGGGGATTACTTTGCCACTTCAGGCCCTGTACAGCTTTCTGCTGGATTGGGAGAAACTTGGGCGGGAAAACGCTGAAGAGGTAAATTCGACATGAGCTGTAGTACCGCAGTTCATTAGCTAATGGTGTATTCTATTAGAACTCAATTCAGCAGGGATTTGGTTTGACCTGCAAGTCGAAAACACGCTGAAATTGTCATATGTTTAGGCTCGTCTTATATGATCGTTTATCCCCAGGAGGACTTATGCAGCTGATAAGTTTCACATCCACAGTTTGAGGTTTTCTAGTGTCAACAGATTTCTTCAGAAATGCGATAGCCATTTTAAGTAACGTAACCTTCCAGACACACCATGAACCCCCTAACCTTCATACACGGTCCATAAAATGGATTTTAAAAGGGGACAATCATCTATTCTCCAAACGATAGACCCGAGAGGGTCACTCTGGGGAGTTTTCGTAGCAGGAAATCTCAGAATAAGTACTACATGAGGCTATAAACTAAATATTTACAAGCAGGTCAACGCCTAGAAAATACAAGTGGCGGAATCTGATCTACGAAGCTGCAACTGCCATGTCACAAACGTGCATGCATACTGTACATTGAAGACGTCAGAAAGCGAAAGTGCATTGTTTCAGGTGGTTTATCAATTTTTTTCCAGGAAAGTAATTTAAAAAAGAAGTCAAAGGAAAATCCGGAATTTACCCATGCCAGATCGGGCATTTGACACCATTGTAAATGCCTGTAAAAGGCACTTGCACAGGACAAAACAGCTGGCTTAAATAGAAGGTGCTTTTCTGAACCTCCTTTTCCTACTCCTGTCTGTTTGAAGAACATAAAATTCTGCGTGTCATAATCAAGAAAACTTTTATTGATCCTTGGGGGAAATTGATTGACTGTTTCATTAAGCCTGGTGTTATTAAAGCAATAATCACAAGGCGCACGTGAATGTCACATTACAGGAAGATATTGTGCAAGTCTGAAAAGTACCAGGGCCTTTTTCTGCTCACACACGACACCGGACAGGGGGGCTGTCGAAATGAGTATTTCCTAATATTACCCCACAAAGAAGCCCATCAAACGTCTAAGTCCTTAATGTAACGCTAACGGGGCGCGATCGCCGCGGGGTTTGGCCAAGATGGCACATTACGGGAAAGGGAAATTAAAGGAAATCGCAGGGAATTAAAAAGTGATCACGATTAACTACGGCTTTTGGATACATTTCGTAGTTATTAATTATAAAACGAAGAGGCACACTGCATTCACTGCCATGCATAAAGTTCCCATAATTATATGCAGGGCTTGCTCTCTGGGGTCAGGGTTTCTTAGTAATATAAAGCTTTGTCCCAGAACGGCCCACGCACCCCTTCAAAGCCAATAATTGCGCTAACACCAAAACACGTACCTGTTTTTTTTTTTTTTAAAGGTGCGTCGCCCTTTAAATCTCTTAATTAGTATCCGTTTTTTTTCATTCGTAATCTCAGACCGCAGAGTTCCTCCGTTTTGCCCAGAAAATGCGGCGAAATGCGGTTTATCCGTGTGCACCCCCCCCCCCTCCCCGGGAAAACCCGTTGTATGTTTTATATTACAATAAGTGCACGGCTTGTGCGTGGCCACGGCGACCTAGCAATGCACGCCGGTGCCACTGGCCAACGCCAGTAAACGCCGATTTTAAAAAATACATTTAAATATAATAGGAAAAGTACAGAGTGGACAAGCCGTCCGTCGGCTCAGCATCTACGGCGACGACCCCAGTGACCATCCAGCGACAAATCGCTTTTTAAAGACAGGTGTGCCGCGGAGAAAAGACGCTGGCTGGCTGAACCGGACATTAGCCGCGCTAGTTTAGCTGATGTTACAATGTTACATACCACACGGGCCCGCGATAATTCATTAATACTCGATAAAGAATCGCACGCGGTCCACGATTTATTATTATTATTATTATTATGGAAATTTTGTTAAGAGGTTCCATCCGGCGAGAGTTGATCTGGTATGACAAACGGGCTGGTTTCGCTGCACGGTGCTCGGCTCCTCTCGGACTGCAGCCGGGGGCCGGACTGCAGTGGACCGGCGGACGAGCGCCCGGCAGGCAGACTGCCGGCCTTTAACGGGGCAAATCGCCGGCGCCGGATCAAGCGCAGCGCCTGCAGCATCCATATTGGTTAGGCGGATAGTAGGCACGGCCGGTCAGCAGTAATCCAAGGACGGCGGAATTGCTAGCACAGCTTACAGAAAGACTCGGGGGGGGAGCAATCCCAGGATCATTTCCCACCAGGCAGCTTCTTACCGTTCAGTCGTGATAGGTGGTCAGCGTCCCAGGGGGGCGTTCGGATCCGTCAACGACTCTTAGATTAGTATTATTGTTGTTGTTATTATTGCATCCCAACTCAGCGGCACACAAGCGTAGCAGGCGAGCGACTTACGGGCACCCACAGCTGCTCAGCCACTGCTCGTCCCCGACAGAACGCTAGTCGACGTGCGCGCTCCCGACTGCTTGGGCCAGAGTCACGGGAGCCCGTTAAGTGTGAGACAGTGGAAAGGGTAGTGAAAGCAGGTTTGGGAAGGCAAATGAATGCATATATGGAATTTTTCATAATGTGTGAACTCACTGAACACTTATTAGTGCACACATTGGCTTATTGCATAATATTTTATAGTATACTCAAATGGAAACTGAGAAGTTGAAAAGAAATTACTTGCCAACATAACGCATCAAATCAATTACGTATGAGAAACATAAGTGCATTTATTAGAAAACCGATTTTGTGTGAAGCACATTATGATTGTTATATATGGTGACGTTGTACCCATTAAGGTAGGTACTTGCCTACTCAATGTTTTGTAAAAATGTAATGTGAAAATTAATCATTCAGTCAACCAATAAGGTGTCTTCATTGATTGACTAAAATAGTACATCGCGAAACTTGCAGTACAATTTCAGTTAAGGTAATCTAGCCACTGAGTGAGCTTTTTCCGTCAGATCGCATCTCTTAATATCGTCCTCCCTGTCTTATATTGATAACTTCACGTCATCAACGAGGTGTCACGACGCAAATCTCAGCGGCAGTAAGCAAAGTTTTCATAAGCCCAGAAACGCATTTCATATATTTTAGTCAAATCTAAAAGTCCTACTAAAAATAATCCCCTAATTATAAATTGTAAGTACATGTCCTATACTGTAGGGTCGGTATGGGACAAACAACCAGCATCCCTCTGGGAGCCTTGACATAACGCACATGACGTCATGACGTCGGGACGCCGCGAAATCCCGTTCCGATCGCGGAAGACGTCGAAATATCGCGGTGTTCCTTCGCTGCCGCGCTGCGCCGGGTCCTAGCCGCTCACAGACTGCAGCACACTTGCAGGTACAGTGCTTACACCCCCCCGTATACTGATAATAATGAACGCAAGTGTATTATGCGAATGATTTACACATAAACGATATGCTCGTCGCTTTCAAAAAGCCAGCGGGTCGAGGTTTCGGCCTTTTCAGCTACTACTAGCGGCGGTGGCCTGTGCTAATTCCGTTTCCGGCTGCGGAGTAAAGATGCCGGATGGTACCTGTGCACCCAGTCACTACGGCTTTGGGTACCTGATAAAAAATAGAAATAAAAACGCCAGGCTATCTATGACGCGACGCTAAAGATCTGATTACATCGAATATTTGCTTATACTTTACTGAAGCAGTACTGTGATCTTAACTTGCTGATTCGATTGGCTGCCGTTCTGCATTGCCCCCCCCCCCGGCACTATGTGACGTTTACCACAACTAAGCATCATGACACTTACAGTTTGCTCTAGGCAGCCCCCTCGAAATACCACTTTCCACGCTTAATGGTTTTCTGTCTACCAGACTTCATAATGAGTTATGCGGAAAAGCCGGAGGAAGTCACAAAAGAAGAATGGATGGAGAAACTCAGTGACGTGCATATACAGAGAGCTGACATGAACCGGCTCATCATGAATTACTTGGTTACAGGTAACTAAGGAGCAGGAAATTAAGCGAGCTGAGAGCGCTTCTGCTAACGTGTAATCTGAAGCTGGTGCCTTTGGTTTCTCAGAAGGCTTCAAGGAAGCTGCAGAGAAGTTCAGGATGGAGTCAGGCATTGAACCCAGCGTGGAGCTCGACTCACTGGATGAGAGGATAAAGATCCGAGAGATGATTCTGAAAGGGCAGATTCAGGAAGCTGTTGCGCTAATTAACAGCCTTCACCCGGAGCTGCTGGACAGTAACCGCTATCTGTATTTCCACTTGCAGGTAATGTTAGCATTAACCCCGATGTCCTGTAAATGGAAATGATATACTGTGCTGTATTAAACTCTCACCGACAACCGCCTCCTACCTGCTGGATTAGGGAAGGGAAACTAAATCAGTTAAAAGGGGAAAACATAAGCTTGCTGAAAAATTGTCTTCCCTTGTCTGTTCCCTTGCCTTATCTTGTTGTCATGATCTCAGCTTTATGTCATCTGCTGGATTCTATCCATATTTCCTCTGCCATTGGTACTATAATCCAACTTCCTCATTTGCAGGTGCCTAGCTGACCTTTTTGTTTTTTAACTCTGTCACTATACTGAGATGCACTGCTGGAGCCATTTGGGATAAGTACCATACCCAAGGGTTTTACAGTTGTGTTCATCCTCGAACCAGCAACCATGGGGTTACTAGCCCATGGTCTTAACCACTCTCAATTCTGTCAGTCCCTTCTCGGTATTGGCATGGCGACGTTGTACTTTCTAGGGCCCAACTCAAAAAGTCCCATTGGGCCTTATCCAGATGATTCAAAACTAAATAAATGGCCGGCAAGTAGAGTCAGAAGATGGTAGCTTGCTAGCTGGTTATTAAACATGCTGCTTCAGCATCTCCTAAATAAGGAACGTGTTTATTTAATATTTAACGTAGTGACCGCTCGAGTCCAACAGGGGGCCTTGTCCTGCCCTTTTCATGCCCTATGTAGATGCATGGTTCAAATATTGGTAAACACTGCTCATCTGTGCACTGGTCCTAACACTGCCCCGCCCCGACTCGCCTCTGCGCCCCGTAGCAGCAGCACCTCATCGAGCTGATCCGGATGCGCGAGACGGAGTCTGCGCTGGAGTTTGCGCAGACGCAGCTGGCTGAGCAGGGCGAGGAGAGCCGCGAGTGCCTGACGGAGATGGAGCGCACGCTGGCCCTGCTGGCCTTCGACGATCCGCAGGACTCACCCTTCGGGGACCTGCTCAACATGATACAGCGGCAGAAGGTGAGCCGGCCTCGTTCACCCTGCCGTGTACACCCATGCTCAATCGGCACGTTTTATATCTCAAAATAATATATACAGTTCTTTACACTCAATGTTTATTTAAACAATATTCTGGTTTTCTGTATTTTTTCAGTATTTAATAGTATAATTCCTTACACTCTCATTTCACTATGTATATAAAGCCCTGTGTCCACACCCTGCTCAGAGAAAGAACCAATCAGATCTTGTCAGATGTCAGACCAACCACTCAGATGTATTGACCCCGCCTCCTATGAATTGGTTATCTCTTACAAGGGCCCTTCTTTGTTAAAACTGTGTCCTGATTGCACTGCTCAGTCTGCCAACTCATTCTCATTGTGCTGACGTGTACAATGGCAACAATAAAGGACTGAATTGAATACAAACGGATCTTGCCTCAGGTCTGGAGCGAGGTAAACCAGGCCGTGCTGGATTACGAAAACAGGGAGTCGACGCCCAAACTGGCCAAGCTGCTCAAGCTGTTACTGTGGGCTCAGAATGAACTGGACCAGAAGAAGGTCAGGTATCCCAAGATGACCGACCTGAGCAAAGGAACAATAGAGGACCCAAAATGAGTGTTGGGGCAGAACAGCCACTCTGCGGGGACGCCGAGTACATCGGAGATCTTTCTTGCTATTTATAATCAGTCAGTGACTGAACTGTATATATAATTTTTGTAGCGTACATGTGAACGTTTTGATGGTTGCATTCTTAAACTCTACACCAATCCAAGGTCCCAAACTTTTTATTTTTAAACACTATATCCCCAAACAGTATGCATGTTACTTTAAACACCTCATTGTTAGGAATAACTTGATTATAGTTTAAAAATCACATGGTATTACACAGGGAGGGCATTGTCATATATGAGTATTTTATGCCTGAGTTTGGTGTGTATTATCATGCAGCAACTGGCTGCAGAAGGTGAGTGCATTTTGTAACATATGGAAAGCTGATTTCTTTGGTCACGGTGGGTGGAGGCGGCCATTGCTGCTGGAGCCGAATTGTTACTTCTTTACAGGAACGTTTCAGGCCATCTCCGCTCGACAGAGGCATGTTCTGTTCACCGTTTTGTTGTAAAGGGTACAATGTTTGGTTTTTTTTTTTTTTTACTGAGGTGCACTCAGGACCTTTTAAAACCTTTATATGACCGCCCTATAATGTGATGGACGTAAATATAAAACATGCGAGTTTTTTTGTTGGATACCGTTATTAAATAAATTATTCTTTTGGAAAAAATAAACGCATTTGTTCATTTATTTTATAAGTTCACAATGCTTTTTAAGTTAACCAAATGTGTGATTAAAAACCTTGATTAAAAAGTGCACAGCGTCCGTATCAGGTCGGCAGGGAAGGGGTTCCTCTCCCCCGTGCGATTCGGCGCCTGCTGCGTCCGCCGGTGTCGCATAAAACGAAACGGGCGTCCGCCGGGAGGACACCTCCATCTGACCGGCGGCGCGTCCGCAGTCTGCAGCCAGAGAGGGGGGTGGAAAACGGGGGCGATTACAGCAAACGCAAGCGGCGTCACTCCGGCTCCGTGTCGGTGTGCACACGGTGCGCTTCGCCGGGGGCGACGGGGGCCGCGCTTTGCCTTCGCCTTCCGCCAGCCCGCTCCCCGCCGCAGCTTCTGGGCGGATTCGTGGCTCTCCTCACTTCCTGGCTTTCTCCTACCGTCTGCGGGACGAACTGCACTCTGCGCGGCTGGAGGGAGCGAGCGAGCGAGGGGCGGGCGGAGGAGGAACTGACACGTGGATTATCAACAGTCCCGGAGCCGAGCAGGACCCGGACCGGGAATATAGCTAGGCGCCGGGGCGATCCGACCGTCAGCCCGCGTTTGTCTTACTGGGGCGTCCGGAGGGGTGTCCGGAGCTCCGAGGGACTTAAGGAGACCATGAACGGACTGTGTAATTGTAACCCGGTGAAGCTGCCCTGCTCCCCCAGCGGACCTCGCAAGTGCAAGGGTCGCTAATTTGTTTGTTTTTCTTGTTTTGCTTTTTATATATATAATATTGTTATTATTTGTTTGGACTTGCGGGTTTAATTCGGGAAGCGCCGCTCGTTGAATGGCAATTTTACAAAAGCATGGCAAGAGCTGCAATCCGGATTTGGCCGACCTTAAAGATAACCCCCCCGACAGTTTCGGGGTCGCGGGGTCTCAGAGGAAGTGGGCGGATAACAACGCCAACTGGCCCAGGTGAGTGCCCCCCCCCCCCCGTACCGCGGGTACGAGCCCGGGTCGCCGCGGGCATCAGCGTGGGGAGGACAGAGCGGGCAGCCGGGCAGCGGGCGGCATGTAGGGGGACGGGGGCGTTATTTAACCTTCGCTACCCCGGAGCAGCTTTTTAATGGGACACGTAGACGTCAGACGGCCAAGGCAACTATTAACTAGCCGTTATCTAACCGGGGGTGATCATGACCTATTATCTGGTAATTAACTACCTGGGCTGGTCATGACCGACAGTACAGCAGCCAGATTCACACTTGGCAGCTACATATCTGAGGTTAAATTAGTGTGTTAGACACCTTCATTGGCCAACAACTACTGATTTTAACAATATAGGTTAATGACATTGCGGTATTAATGTGTGGGCTAGCTGCTGAGTAATCAGTTGGGATTATACGGGTTTTGAAAGTTTTTTTTGTTTTTAGTTTATGGGTGCATTTATATTATGACGTACTAACCAAGTACTATAAATGACTCTTTTTTTTTGCCTTGTTTTTTCGTCGTTAGCATCTAGTCACATGAAGGTTATGATGACTTTTACAATGACTTTTCCGGATCGTGTGAGCGCCTTATCAGATGGCCTTCAAATGCATCTATGAAGAATCACATTTATGGCTGAGTTTTATCAGGACAGTGCGACTTCTGGAAAATGTAACTAATTTACTAACCATAACAAAGTGTTTGGCTCCAACGCGGTGCCAATCAAGACAGCAGCACAACAACCTAAACTTTCTTTTCTATTAATGTTTGCTATGGGTCATTTAATTCGTCTTATTTGTAGCAATTACCGTATTTATCGGGGTATAATGTTCGTGATTTAATCCCTCATCACAAATCTGAATTTCAGGAAGCATTTAACGCGTTATCTGAGCTCTGCGTGTACCACAGTGTTCTGATCTTTTCAAGGGTAAAATATGGTTTCCTGTGATCTTCCTCCAGGCCGCTAGCACGCGTGTGGACGGTGGTTCTTCTTCTGGGAACATGCCTGCTGTACTGCGCCCGGGTGGCCTTGCCCATCTGCGCCGTCTCCATGGCGGACCAGTTCAAATGGAGCAAGCGGGAGTCCGGCATGGTGCTCGGAAGCTTCTTCTGGGGCTACTGCTTCACCCAGGTCATTGGGGGCTACGTCAGTGACAGGTGTGATCCGCGACTAATGTCTGCTTCCCCCAGACCTTCCAGGGCCAAACCCATGATAGGCAAATGGGAATCTTTTGGCTGGGTAGTGAACAAAAGCATGTCACCATTTGTTGGTTTATTTTGTTTTTAGTCTTTATTTATTTATCCGACACTTTTAGCCATGTACATTTTATTTTTAAGAAAGCAGAGACAATACACTCTCTGGAGCAGTTGGGTGTTAAGGGCCTTGCTCAGGGGCCCAACAGTGACATCACTCTGCCAGCCACAGGATTCGAACCTCAACTTGACTATAAACTATTAGTTTATTATTTGATGGTTGCACATACAAATGCTGAGTAAGCCAAATAAATACAGACTCAACTACTGGAAGGGCATCAGAATTCATAGCACAGTTATCTTCTGCCACGCCGTCCTCCATACCACACGTACATGTCGACATCATTTCCTCTGTCAGCCTCGGGCGGCGGCATGTGGCTTGTGGCTTTATAGTGTTTGCGTTGCGTTATCTTCAGATCCAGATGGCAACAAGATGCAAATGCAGCCGTGTCATGTCACAGAACATGTTCTGTGCTGGAAGGCATGGTGAAAGAGGCAGGTTTAGCTGGTTTGGGCCTGGCCCCTGTTTCAGGGTTTCTCTCACAATAAATACCATTAATGTTACCGCCTTTTTTTCAGTTTTTAAACTCATTACTTTTCCGCTGTTGCTTGTTGTTAATATGTATCTGATCAGTACAACTCGTTCAGAACTCCGTACAGAAGAACACTGGCTCGCAGGATCACAGTTGTCGCTTTTGTGTTTTTTAATTCTGCCGACTCGTTTAGTCAAGGTGAATGTCTGAGAATAAAAAGTTCTTTATAATGCGACGTTAAACTACAGGGCGGGCGTTAAAATGAAAGGGACGCTGTCTCTGTCATCGCCTGCCGTGGCCGTGCAGCGTGTGCACCCTGAGAAACCACAGACAGAAGTCTAGACCGTTAGAGGCGCCCAGAATACGCTGAGGCCAGTTGCAGTGACTAGCTCTACATGACACGAGAGCACCGAGCCAGCTGTCCACTGCTCCCGCAGCTGAGGCAGGCACACTACACTCTGAGACTCCGTGCGTGAGAAAGTAGCAGAAATGGAAACTGGTGTCACTCGCAGTTAAGCTTCGAAATGATGTTTGTGGTCTGAGACACCCTCCCTGCCGTTTTGTGACAGGGTGGGTGGTGAGAAGGTCCTCCTGCTGTCTGCAGCGGCCTGGGGTGCCATGACAGCCTTCACGCCCATCTTGGCTCACTTCTGCTCCCAGCCCATAATCTCCATGACGCTCTCCAGGTTCCTCATGGGGCTTCTGCAAGGTGAGGAATGGCGGATGCAGCCTGGATATAGGGGTCTTGGGGGGTGGGGGGGAGATGAACATCTAGAGAAGTTTCTGGCAGCCAAGACAAATCTGAGAGAGAGAGAGAGAGAGTGAGAGAGTGGTAACCACCATGCAGTGGGTGAGACCTCAAAAGAGGCTGAACAGAGTATGCAGTTTTTCCGGCGGCTGGAGCATCAATCTGTCCCCAGATTATCCCCCTGAAATTGGGGGACCTGCTTGCAGGGCTGGATGTAGGGAAATGTCATACCCGGATGAAGCGATTGAAGGTTAAGGGCCTTGCTCAGGGGCCCAACAGAGTAGACTCACTCCAGGCATCTATGGGACCTTCCAATTGCTGGCACACATCCCTAGCCTCAGAGCCACCACTCCACCCACAATCTGAGAGGTATTCAGAAAACAAACAAATGAACGAATACTAAGAACAGACAGCATGGTGTTTAGGAAGCATGGAGGGAGGCTTGATGGCATGTGCTAAGAGGTGGTGGAGTTTGGGGGACATTTCTTTCCCTGGACTGCCAGGCTGAAGCATAGATCTATTTAATTTCACTTTTATTATCCGGGGATTCTCTGGAGTGCCTCGCAGCAGTTAAGATTAAAATGGGTTCAGGCAAAGAGCTGTCAGCCTGCCTCTCAGAAGGGACGTGTCGTTTGGCTTTGTGTCTTTGAGGCTGTATGAATAAAATTCTCTCGTGGAGTTTCGAGAGGCTGGTTGCTGATCAGAATATCAGACACAGATCTGAGGCTGCTGCCGTCAACAGTGAGCAACCACTATCTGGGGAGCTGGCTTTAGCCTGAAGATTGTGGGTTCAGGTCGATTTGAGAGGGTCCAGCAGTGGTTTGTTTAGTGCCCAGAAATCAATAAGTCGATAAAGCGATTTCTGGAAAAGATTCTCATATTAATATGTAACACACATGTGTCTGGTATTGGTGAGGGTGATCTACAGGATCAGGACCCGAGCATTGGTTGTAAATTGTAACCCCCCCTCCTATAATCAAAACTAGCTAATACAACCCACTGGACCCCCTTAAATGGCTGGAGATCTCAACCCTCCAATGCTCAACCCAAAGTTATGCCCTTAGACCCAGGTATTACCTGATAGATTTCAAATGATGAGATTAAACTCTTCTGCGTTGGTATCGGACACATTGATCCAACATTCACTGAGAATTATGGGGAGATTCAGACTTTGCCCTAAACATATGGCATTTCCTTCATCCCCATCGACTTTTCCTGTACATTTGAATCAGTCTCATGTATCCTTGGGGGTAACTTGGCTCCCTGCTCTTTACAGCGCTACCTTTTCTCATTGATATTTTTGTGCAGAAACATCTTTTTTCCGGGTCACGGCGCGTCATGAATTTTCATTAAGGTTAGGACTTTGACTCCGTTCCAAAATGCAAAGTTTCTCCTGATTCAGCTGTTTCTCTCCCTTGGGATTATCACCCTTCGGGACGTCTCTTACACTCTCCTGTAGAACATGCCGGTACAGTCTAGAAGTGTCTGCTCCTTGGATGCTGGCAGGTCCTTCGTTCTGAAGTTCTGAAGCTGGAGGATGGTGTCAGACAATCGAAACTCTCGTCCCCATGATTCTGTGGTTGTCTTGTGGTTTTTTCAGGTGCAATAGAGTATGTCAAGTTTCTCGTTCGACTTCCACTTGTTCCATCAGTTGACGGAACTTTCTGGATTCCCCAGATGGTCTTAAACATGAGTCTTATGGCCATGTTCTTTTTTTGTGTTTCTCCTTAATTTCTAACCACACACAGCAGCAACCGACCAGCAGCTTCATTATTGTGGACATACTGGATGATGACATTGGTCAACAAAAAGAGGCCCGTAGATCAGAGCTTCTCAACCCACTCCTCGGGCTCCGCAGACAGACCGTTGATTTTTTTCCTGGCAGCTCTTACTGGAAGCTTGGAGGGAGCAAAAATGTGGACTGTCTGGGGGTGCCTGGGGACCGGGCTAAGGAACTGCTGTAGACCTATTGGTTCTTAGTGACCTCAAGGATCATTGTTTGGTTTTATTAGCTTCTGTTGGATATCCTCTCCCTGGGAAGAATAAAAGTATATTTCAAATGGAGAAAATTCAACGCTGTCTGCTTGTCGGGGAACGTTTGGTGACTGTTTCTGACATCCTCAGAGATCATTGACGCACTTCTGTAGACACAAAAATATCATGTTCCGCACATGATCATGCTCTGATGGTAGCAGATGGTAGCAATAAGGAAGCTCCTGTAGAGAAGTACTCTCATATCTACACCTGATCTTATTTATGGGAACAAATTGCCTTCTGAATAGAGCTTGTTATCCTGGAAGTTGGTTAGTTCCAGTAGACAGTGAAAGTTGGGTTGGTGTGTTTGATATATGTCATGGTCATTGGATTAACGCAATTCTCTTTATTTGTACTTGGAGATCAACATTTAGGCCAATATACAGCTGGGATATGGATAATTCTAAAGGTTTCCCACGCGTCCTTGAGCACTGTATAGTGCAGTGGTGAATGTTACAGTTGATCTATTTTTGTAGGTGTTCACTACCCCTCCTTGGCCAGCCTCTGCTCTCAGAAGGTGACAGAGAGCGAGAGAGGTTTCCTCATGAGTACGGTTGGCAGCGGATCCTACCTGGGGTGAGTTTCTCCAGCCACTTGGGCGTGTAATGACATCACTACGGGCCGACCTCAAAACCCTGCCGTCTCTGTTGTGCCCAGGACGCTAGTGATTGGAGCGGCGGGCTCGCTGATGCTGGACCTGTATGGCTGGGAGAGTGTCTTTTACGTATCGGGCTTGCTCTCCGTGCTCTGGGCTTACTGCATGTGGAAGTACCTGCTGAAAGGGGAAGGTAAGATTGTGTCGTTTGCTGCTCAAATATAAGGCAAGATCCAGCAGCATAAAACTTTATTACATACAACAACTTTATTGACCCAGTAGCATAAAGACGGTTAGATACAACAAAGGGTAACATGTAACAGTAGACTAAAGAAGAAAAACCAGTAATAGATAAAAAAAAAATAAAGAGGAATTGTGCAAACAGCTGATAGTGTTTTGAGGATTTTGATGTGTAAGAAGGCGCTTGGAAATATGTAATGTTTTGGAATTGGTTGCTAATGCTACCTGCATTTTCAGGTCCAATCATCACACTGGAGTCCTTGGGAAATGCAGGGACTCAGTCCAAACTGGCCAAGAGGCATTGGCTGCGCTTATTAAAACAGCCGGCAGTGTGGTAAGGCACTGGGGGGCAGGGATGGGGTCTGTAACCGGGATGCTCTCGTTATGTCGATGGGCCCCTTTGAAGGGCTTCTTAGGGAGCATGGTGAAATAATATGTTGGGTCTGGCCACTACTGTCTTACTTTGATGTGTGGACAAAGACCTGGGAAATGGGTCCCTTGCTTTGTTCACAGCTGTAGCTGTGCGCCAAAAAGCAGACGTGTGTCTGAACTTAATCAGTGAGTTTATTGGTGCTGTAGCACGTAGCTCTCTGCCGAACTACATGAACCACCACCAGGCTTAAATTATTAATGTGGGCCGTGAAGGGAAAACCATAAAAATATAGAGAGAAAATGGAAATGATAAAATCTGCTTTGTACATGTGAAAATTTTCTGTACAGCAGCTATGTGAAGTGTGGATCTTTAAGTTTTACCTCAAATAATGTAATAAAATCAATGTGGGAAGGGGTGATGAATTATTACCCTTGGTTCTTACGGTTAACTGTTTGAGAGGGATAATGTTTTGGATGCCTTGGATACCCCCCCCCCCCCATTTCGTAGTGCTCAAAAGGTGATACACGGTTCTCTTCCCCAGTGCGGTCATCATCACGCACCTCTGTACCTCCAGCACCTTTTTCACGCTGCTGTCATGGCTGCCAACCTTCTTCAAAGACACCTTTCCTGATGCAAAGGTAACTTCTGGGAGCTCGATCTTAAAGGACTATTTTTAAAGGCAATGACTTCTCTGGGAACTCAGCCATCAGCTTTTCTGCTCTGTGTTTTAAATGCGTCCTGCAGATGCACTCTAGTGTTGCTGTAGTGGCAATGCTATGCAATGCACACAAGTGTCCACCAGATGGCAGGGCAGTAGAATTTACGGGATCTGGTGAAAATACCTGAGCGCCGCTGCGGAGGGTCAGATCAGGTCACTGCACCAGTCAGAGGACGGGGCCTTGAAAGTGTGTGGCTCAGCGGCTTAGCACTCTGCGGCGGTTCAAATCCCTGGGTCGGCAATGTGATGTAATCTCTGAGCCCCAGAGCAAGGCCCTTAACCCCAGTTGCTCCAGGGACTGTGATCCTGCTTTGACCGAAAAATGCATGTCGCTTTGGATAAAAGTTTCTGCTAAATGACTAAATGTAAATATAGTTATTTTGGGGCATCTTAGTTCAGTGCTTTATTATAAATTTCTCCTGTTAAACATGAATAAAATTCAGATTGCTTGTTTGTAAATATTCCTTAATTGCTAATTGCTTTATTTTTGTGATGAATAGAGCTGCCTGCCAGGCCCCATTTAAAGCCACATGACCTGTGATTTTGCCGTTGGTGTGCCTGGTTGCTAAGGCACGGTCTCCGGAGAGTCTCTATGGTAACCGGTCTTCTGAATGAGGGCATGTAATGTTTTCAGGGCTGGGTGTTCAACGTGATTCCATGGTTCGTGGCCATCCCGTCCTCGCTCTTCAGCGGGTGTCTCTCGGATCACCTCATCGGCCAAGGTATGGGAGCCCATGCTCCCCGACCCGGTCGTGTTCCAAAACGGGAGCGGGGGTACATACCTGATCTGCTCCGAGTCTCACGTGACTACTCTCTGCGTTCCAGGGTTCGACACGGCGGCGGTCAGGAAGCTAATGCAGGTGGGTGCGGCAGTGACCCGCATTTAGCTCTGTTTTACCCGGCAATTTCAAGGGTCGTAGATTTCTAAATTGTCGTTATGCAGGTTCAGTAACTCCAGGACAACACCTTTCGTTGGTACACACAGAACATAAATATGTGTAAACAGATGTAAATACAACAGAAATATGAATACAAGTAATTACACAAAACCTAGTAATTACACCTTATTTACATTTCAGGTTTAATTAAGGCAGGAGTCATGGTATTGTGACTGATGTAATTCAGTTCAATTAAATTAATTATTATATATAGTGCCTTTCACAACATAGTCGCCCCAAGGCGCCTTACGTGGGTGTGTTGTGATACATTACGACATCATTAAGAGAGAATAATACAAAATAGAGGAAAGGAAAGACAAAGATTGAAAAAAAAGAAAGCCAGACGACAATGGAGGAGAGGAACCAAAAACCTCTGGGGGTCCAAAGTCAACAGGCTGCTGACCCCCCCTGGGCATGCTAACATTACTGAAAAAGAGGGAGTTGGCTTGCTTGCTAAAAGCAAGGTGTGATCTGTGGTCGAGGGCAACGCCTTAGTCCATCAATGAGTCAGTTCTCCACAGCGGCCTGTGTAGGGTGGCAGATTGAAGGCTGCACCAACATAAAGCAAAAGTACTATAGTTTAAAAAAGTACTGGGGATAAACAAGTGGTACTAACTGTAATCTAGTACCTGTAATTCCTTAACTACAATTTACCTTTCTTTCTAACACCTAATGGGCAGTTTCCTCACTGTCCCTTACATTTTGGCTGCTGTATTTACATGAGAATTTGAGAACTCTTCTCGTCTTTTTCCACTTAAAGACCATTGCCCCTGTTTGTGTGTCTATAGTTCTTCGCCATGGGTGTGTCCAGCATCTTTACTGTGCTCCTGTGCGGCACCAGCACCTTCCCCACGGCCGTGGCCTTCGTCTCTGCAACTATGGGCCTCACCACCTTCAGCCACAGGTACCCGCACGCTTACTGTCCTAGGCTGCTGCAGCAGACATGTTCCACTAGAGGGCAGCACATAACACGGTTTAGGGCTGGGACTGGTAACCTGAAGGATGATCGTGCTTAATGATGCTTTATTTGCTGTTTATGCAAGTACAGAAGAATTTTTTGGCTTTTACATATTTCCATCTTGCTCTGCTAAGAGTGCAAATCTTGTGATTATAGCACCAGGTCAGCAATTTTCGGGCAGTCCTGGAGCAGGCTATGTTCAGGGGCCCCATAGAGCTATGATTACTCTGACGGCCATAGGATTCGAACCAGCAGCCTTGCAGAATCCTGACCACTTGTTTGTTTGAGTCTTTTAAGGAGTTAGGCTCTAGTAACCTTGACTAAACTTAACCAGAATTCCTCAATAAAAGTATGTATTTTTATATGTAATTCTTAGAAACTCTGTCTCTATTTAAAGACACTATTACTAATATACATATTTGTACACATACTTGATCCCTCCATGAACTTCCTGTTTGTGTGGGGGTTTTTCCACATGCTACATACTTTTGTATACGTGCACACAGCCCATGTGTACTGCATAACTGATATGTACATACCTCTAATGCGCTCATCCTCACAGTGGGGTGTCAGTCAACGTCCAGGACCTGGCACCTTCTTGTGCAGGGGCCCTCTTCGGTGAGTACCGACCCCAAAGACAGCGGGATGAGGACAGGTGCTGTCGTTGTAAAGATGTCGACTAAAAAGATTCAAGACACTTTGATTCACTATAAGGTTTTTTTTTAATGATAACCTCATAATGACACTCAGAGTATATCTCTAAATCCCAATTTTGTAATGTTTATTCATGGTAATGATAGCTTCAGCTGGGCTTTGAAGGCATGTGCTCACAGAGTCGTGTACTCACATAGTCGTGTACTCACATAGTCATGTACTTTATCAGTCACTGTGCTCGTTAACTGCCCCCTGACTGACAAGTATCCTGATTAATGGGCAGCCTAGATTTTGACAATGTTTGTAATGTACATTAGAGGAGATGGCAGACTGTCAGTCTGTTACAGGGCCACCGATTCTCCTGACTATTACCATACATCTATTCCATTCATCCATCCATCCATCCTCGGGCCATTTATCCTGCTGTAATCGCTTAAAAATGAATCCCATTATGCTGGCATCTGGGTAACAGATGTTTCTGGAGAAATGTTATTTCTTATTACGGCTTTATGAGCGGGATGACGGTGACTTTGCTCTTTCTGCTTCTGCTGCAGGGATCATGAACACATGCGGAGCCTTCACAGGTGAGACGGGCGTTCTGTCTAATTAAGCTTCCTGTTCGAGCTTCATTTGGGGCATAATCTGCTAAATGTTGCAGGAGTGGCCGTTTTGGAGGGTATGCGCTTTACGACGGGCCGTTTGCTTGGCACCGTGTCTCCTCTACGTGTTAGTGAGCTTGTTAAATCGAGCTGGAATTTAATTTGCTAAATGGAAGTAATTAACGAATGAGAAATGTGTGATTAATACCAGCGCTGAGCACACGGATGAATAAGCCGGCTGGACAAGGCGTTAAACTCACCGTGAGCCTAATGCTGATCACAGAAGGATGGGCAGTCTGCGGTCTGTGCTCATGTCTCTGTGTTCCTGCTCCTGCGGATCTGTTTCTTTATATGTGGAATTAGCCCTGCGGTCCTGTATCTGGGGCCTTAGCCCTGCGGTCCTGTATCTGAGGTCCTAGCCCTGTGGTCCTGTATCTACAGTCCTAGCCCTGTGGTCCTGTATCTACAGTCCTAGCCCTGCAGTTCTGTATCTGAGGTCCTAGCCCTGTGGTCCTGTATCTACAGTCCTAGCCCTGTGGTCCTGTATCTACAGTCCTAGCCCTGCGGTCCTGTATCTGAGGTCCTAGCCCTGCGGTCCTGTATCTGAGGTCCTAGCCCTGCGGTCCAGTATCTGAGGTCCTAGCCCTGCGGTCCTGTATCTGAGGTCTTAGCCCTGCTGTCCTGTATCTGAGGTCTTAGCCCTGCTGTCCTGTATCTGTGGTCCTGTATCTGAGGTCCTAGCCCTGCGGTCCTGTATCTGAGGTCTTAGCCCTGCTGTCCTGTATCTGAGGTCTTAGCCCTGCTGTCCTGTATCTGTGGTCCTGTATCTGAGGTCCTAGCCCTGCGGTCCTGTATCTGAGGTCCTAGCCCTGCAGTCCTGTATCTGGGGCCTTAGCCCTGCGGTCCTGTATCTGAGGTCCTAGCCCTGTGGTCCTGTATCTACAGTCCTAGTGTTGTAGGTCTGTATCTGAGGGCCTAGCCCTGCTGTCCTGTATCTGAGGTCCTAGCCATGCTGTCCTGTATCTGAGGTCCTAGCCCGGTGGTCCTGTATCTACAGTCCTAGTCTTGTAGATCTGTATCTGAGGGCCTAGCCCTGCTGCCCGGTATCTGAGGTCTTAACCCTGCTGTCCTGTATCTGAGGTCTTAGCCCTGCTGTCCTGTATCTGTGGTCCTGTATCTGAGGACCTAGCCCTGCGGTCCTGTATCTGAGGACCTAGCCCTGCGGTCCTGTATCTGAGGACCTAGCCCTGCGGTCCTGTATCTGAGGTCCTAGCCCTGCAGTCCTGTATCTGAGGTCCTAGTCCTGCTGTCTTGTCTATGACGTCTTAGCCCTGTGGTGCTCAGATAATGCCCTCATGTCTTCTCCCCCACAGGCGTGATCATGGTGTACTTCTCCGGGTACCTGATAGAGGCCACCGGCTCCTGGGCGTCGGTCTTCGCCCTCATCTCAGTGGTGAACCTTCTGGGCCTGTGTACCTTCCTGACCTTCGCTGAGGCGCGGCGGGTTGACATCGAGGGGGCCCGGGTCAAGTACCACAATATCCACATATGACTGCTTCACCGAACAGTATGGGGATGGACGGGGGGAGGCGGGAAGAGAAGATGGTGGTTAGGGAGGCTGAGGGCTTCTCCTCGACTTTGACAGCTGAGGACCCAGACCAGTCCGGGACCAAACAAGCCTTTAAGTCTGAATTATTCCATTTTTTTTTCTACTTCCTCCCTGGCTTCCTGTTTACTCCAAAGGGGTGAGTAATACTTATGCTTTCAACAATATGCGCACATCAGCTGACTGAAAGGTCAGGTATCATGATGCCAAAGTGGTTAGTTATACTCCTATGAGGTCAGAGGAAGATGGGGGACACGCTTCTTTGCCATTAAATTACCTTTTAGGCTGCCTTTTAAATGGACTCGAGCTTTATGGTTCACAAGGGCAACGGCCTGTGTTAGCGAGGTCAAATGAAGTCATGTGATGGTGGGGAGGGTGGGGGGGGCACAATTAACCCTCACCCTCCCTCTGTTGCTTTAGCTGCAGGTGAGGATACCAGCTAAGCCTTGTGTGGACATTATTTTGTTGTGATTCAGTGTAAAAATCATCTCCATCATCCACCTCCCGATCATCAAGTGCTTAAAGTTATAGCTCCACTTTAGTTTGTGCAACTTTTTCCATTGACACAATTGTCAAGCCAGTTTTGATTTGTTTAATAAGTTTGATATACATGTCAAAAGAAGACCAAAGCCTTTATTTTTGTGAATGTATGACGTATTTAAAGTTGCCTCATTTTTTTAAAGTGAGATGCACGTTGTGTGTGATAGGATTTTCTCTATGGAAGAATATGGCTTTTTAGAGCCACTTTGGAGTTTACTGTGAAAATGGGTTTGTTGGCTGGAGAGAGGAGTGATGGGGGGAGTTTGTAAGGAGCAGCATAAATACAGCTGGATGGTGCCTTTTGTCAAGTAAAGTGTTTGAAATGTGTATTATTGCAGCAAGGGGACGGCCCTTGGGTACTGTCCACAGCTTCGCATGAGGCCATTTGCCTGTATGCAAGGCCTTGTCCTCGGCATTTAAATTCACTATTTATCAGGAACAGGCTTTGTTCTGTGTTAATGAAAATCATTGGCAGAGAGGTAGAGCGACGGTCTCCGCCTCCATGTGGAAGTTTGTGGTTGATTGGACAGGATATGTTGACAATCACGTCAAAGAAAGCACTTGATTGGATGTTGATGTGGAGACTTTTCTTTTTTTTTGTTAGTAGACAAACACTTTCTAGCAACTTGGAATATCATGGCAAAAGTGCAGTATAAAAATAATACTTTAGATGAAAGAAAGAGCTTCCAGGTGTTCTCTTGCGAGATCTGTACCAATGGAGAAAATGTTTACTGGAATTGTTCTGCGACTGATATGCAGTGGTCTAATATATGCAAATGTGAGGTGTCTTTAAAAAGAGGGATTAAGTATTACCAAATGCTCAGAGGTTCGCCCTTCTGTGTGGCCCTGCTGTGGGTGCCAGCCTGAATAGGACAGTCATGTGTTAAAACACTCACCGCCTTTGGTCAATCTCTGTTTCCAGATGAACTGGAGGCTCCCACACGGGCCCGAGAGGCTTCCGGAATGTATTATCGCAATTACGCTTTAGACAGCAGACAGGAGGTAGGAATTCTTTGGTGACCAAATAATTTATTTCAAGGATATGTTTTTATTTATTATTGATAGTAGCAGGTGTATTCGATATCATAATAGCTAGTATTTTTCACCATAGGATAAAAATGTCTTACAGTTTACTTAAAATATGATTTAGTTTCAGGATTCCTATAAATTGAGACTGGCTGTGGTCAAATATGGTTTGCCTATACTATGTAATAAGTATTTTTTTAAGACAATTGCTAAAATTTCTGACATTTTAGCAAGATTACTCTTCTTCATGTTTCTAATAGTTTTGTAGTCGAGCTGAAATATTAATCATCAGCTCTGCAGTTTAAAACGTTCACACAATGGTAGGCTATGTGTGTGTCTCTTTTTAAAGCGAGTTTAAAAATTCAGGTTGTTCCCCTAGTTCGTTGTTTGTTTTGCCACAGTTGGCATTTGTGGTTTAGAAGGTGCCCTTCCAGCCACTATCTGATACTCCCCTGTACTGGATTTGGGACTGGGGGGAATTTGTAAGTGACCAAATGGGTGTGAACATTTGTAATACTAGAGAGAGGTTTTGTGGTGAGATTTAACAATCCTCTATGGATCCCATGTGTCCGGTAAATGATGGGGTCTCACTGAATGCATTTGCTTAAGCCATCTGACCTGTCTACTCGGATTCCTGTCCTGTATCTGTAAGGTTTTACATCTTTATGAAACACATGGCAAACCTTACTCTCAGATTCAAATGCGTTTATTACATTTGTTGCACACGTTTATGTATTAATGTGCGTGTGATATTTATGGAAGTGCATACATATGTACATAAGAGGACTAAAATGCAGCTGCAACCATCTGGGGGCCTCAGTTGTATCCATACAAGCTGCCAGGACAAAAATTATTACTGGTTACCAGTTACAGACCAGTGCAATAGATTTTTATATATCTTAAGTAGATGGGTTTATGGTTTTCTGTTTTCATAAATATGTCATCAGTATGTCCATATATATATTTTTTCCTCTAAGGTAGAATTTTGTATTTTGATTTGGTTTAATCGTGTATTGTTTATATCACCTCGTCTTTGTGACTTCATGGACTACAGATGTTGGGAAACAATGATTTCTACCTGAATGGCACACCACCAACTTGTATTAAAGTCTCAGAAACATAACACTGTAGCATATGTAAAATAAAGGCAACACATTTATTTAAAATAATGTAGTATTGTTTTTTGGTTTGGGGGAAAAAGATGAATATTTGTAAGCATATTTTGTTGAACTATAAATAAAATATATTTTATCAGCTGGGAAAGATGTGTCCCGTTTTAGTCCATTCCGAGTAGTTATCTCAGATAATTTATTAATAATAATATAATTCCATTTGAATGATGAAACGATTGTATAACAGTGTTTTTGCGTCGTCGTGCTTCCAGTTGGCCGGAAGAGGGCAGCAGAAAGCAAGGGAGCCGGGTTGGTGCATAAAGCGGTCGCGACAAGGGCTGCCTTACACCTGCTGCACATTTATCCTATAAGTCTATATATAAACCGCACGCCGGTGGTGTGTGATGTAAACCCCGGAGGTGCAGCGCAGCTCCTGAGCAATGCACTGCCTTCTGTTTGCAGTTGTGATAATCTCACAATATGCATTGAGCCAGACCTTTCTGTTTGGACGCAGCCCCTACTGTCGGATTGCGTAACCCGAGGTATGATTACATTTCACTTTTTTCGAGAGATTTAAATAGCAACAGCTGGAAAGGGAGCCCGTCCTCCTGGCCGGCGAAGGAGCCTCTAAGGCGGCCTGATCGCCGGCCCGTGTGTTTCTCTCTCCCGCAATCTGTCAGAGCTTCGTGACTCTCTCCTCCCCCAGTCCTTCTGTACATTTTCGTATTTTTATCTCTAAACGCAAGTCCCGGTAAACAGACTCAGCTCGCACTTCGCAAACATCCCCTCTTCGCTGCGATTTTTTTTTATTTTTATTATTTGTTTTAATAACAGGAGCGCAACCTATTCGTGTCGGCTGCCACCTGCGATCGCAGGAGGAAACCTGCTGGATGCGCGTAAAAGTGACGGCCGCTAAATTTAACACCGGCGCAGTAAAAGGCGCCGTCTTTCGGGCACTAATGCTGTCATCGCCGGCCTGATCTGCCTGCCGGATCCCCCCCTCCTCCTCCACGCCCCGACTCGGCCCCGCAGTCGAGACGTGGAGACCCCATGTGAGCGGACAGGGACGCGCAGGCTGGGCGCGCACGGCGCGGCACCATATGGGCCGCCATGTAGGTATCTGGCACCGCTTGGTGTGAATGGTCAGGCGTCAGTCACCCAGTTTCCCGCGACCGGCGTAGGTTACCATAGAGACAGATGGCGATGCTTGTCATTGAGATGGGGGGTTGGTGGGGGGGGTAACCATGAGCCACCTATATCTGCGACAGAAAATCAGCCTGGCTTACCTCCTGAAAAGCAACTGGCTGGAGAAGCCAGCGTGAACGCTACTGCACTTAATATTCATCATCACCATTAGCATCATTAAAAATAATAAACTATTGTTGCTTTGTTATATAAATACGTGTATATATCATAGTCATAATTGTAATATGGAATACCTCAGCATTGCTTTAGGTCCTCAATATCAGTTAAGCGTAATAAAATGGGGATATCGATTATAAAATATATCCCAGGATCAGCGTGTCTTCGTGTCGTCGAGCCAACGGTGCCGTGTATACGTGCGCTTTCAGCCTAAGCGAACGGAAATTGCTAATTAATTAAAGCGGCGATCGAGATCGTGAATTGAATTACAGTATTCGTTAAGGCAGCATGCAAATTAATTGAAATTGACAGCGGAATGTGTTAATCAAATTACAAAATATTAAGCTTCACAGGTCTCGGCTGGTGATTAAGCATCTTGAGATTTTGCACTGTGTGTATGTGTTAGGAAAATAACTTTGTGCATTTAAATATATTCCGTGCATCCATTTATTTATCGTTTATCCTGGTCGGGGTCGCGGGTTTTTAAATAAAGCGCTGTTATTTAATTGAGTTTGATTTTTAAAAAAGTCTCTTTCTGGACCTGGGTGATTTTAAAGAATCACTAGTCCGTTTATTTAATTCCTTTTATTAACACCACATCAACCATGGCACAATGTCTCCCATGTTAGTATTGTAAGTCAATACCTGGCATACACCTGTTCTGTGTAAGGCAGGCCTTTTTACCTGGCCAGCGAGTCAGATGGGCACCCTTGGGGGGGTGGGGGTGGGGGGGGCATGTGCTCACATGACTCCATGTAAGCAGAAGTAGGTGAGGGATCTCCGACCACCCAGGAACGGATCACCTGCATCGGAAAGTTCCGGAAACTGCTCACACACCACGTGTCCCATCTGAAAGCAGTCGGGGCTCAGCGGGCGTGGCTTATCCCACATTCCTCATGGCACCATCTCACCCTTCAGGGACCGGGGTGTCCCCCCCCCCCCCCAGGCTCCGCCCCTCTCTCTGCTGGCATCCAGCGCCACCCTAGGAAGGTGGAGGGGCAAAAGCTATGGTGTATTCCTGAAGAACCAGTGAACGATGCCCACCTCCGGCTACATCCGTGAGCCAACCGTGAGCACACTGACTCTGCACACTAAAGCAATCACATGGCATAATTAACCTTGAGATCTGCCTCCACGTCTCCAGAGGAGAGTTAGGGACCTTAATCGGGTGTCCAAGCGTTCCTGAAGATGGACATTGGATGGAATGCGGCTTGGGGGGGGGGGCTCTGGCCAGCTCAGCACCTTCCCACACCGACAACACGACTCCGCTCCTGGCTTCTGTGCTGGACCCCAGGCTCGGAGGCGTCGGATCGCGCCACTGACTGCGTGTCAAGCTCCTTCTCGCAGCGTCCCACGCTGGGGGATGGCGGCAGTGACAAACCAAGGAAAATGTAACCGGCTGGCAGTTTATATATATATATAAATGTATTTTTTTGAAACGGCACTTTGAACTTCCTGTCATGTGACCTGGTCATTCATCCCGCAAACACTCCAAGGCGGCCGCATAAGTACATGCTGGTATTTCTGCTGGAGTCGCTCAGGTCAAGTACCTCACTCTAGGGTACAACAGCAGCACCCTTGCTGGGATGTGAACCAGCAACTGTTGGGTTAATCTGTGTTTTGAACTTGTAGTCAGGCTATTTGTTTATGAATGTGCATCCAAAGCATCCCTAATAGGATGCTGTATTACCCACGCTGCCTTTGTCAGACGTCATGTTATGGGGCGACAGATGAGCCGCCATAGTGCAGTGGCCCGGGACATCTGTGATGTCAGGAGGCAGCTGGAGCCATTGTGGTTTTTCACGGGAGGCGGCATGACATCACCGCCGGGCCCTTCAGGAAGGCCCCCACTCGCTCTGAGCGTTCAGATTTACGGCTGGACTCGCCACGGTCCCCATGAAATGATCGCCGGTGCGCTTTAATCACCCTTTTATCCTGAGCGTCAGAACACGGCCGGATCTTCCTCACACTGCGCGTCCCGTAAGCTTGAGCACAGCCAACCGTGGGCCTCTTATTACCGGCAAGCGAGGAGCGTCTCTCCCGGGCGGGTGCTGTCCAACTGCCCTGTCAGTTAGAGAGCGCCGCATGTAAATGAAATAGCCCCGTTAATTAGTAATTAACATCGAGTTAATGGCAATGTCACAGTGTCGCCCGTCTCAGTGATTGTCCTACCTCTGGGGGGGGGGGGGGGGTGATCCATGGATGCTGATTAGCAGCCATCAGGATGCGGAGCTGCAGCCCAAAGCCTTTAAGACCAGGGCAATGAAATTGCAAGAACAAATATGAGTCAAAGGAGGATTGTTTTTCAGGCTGGGGGGCTGGTGGGGTTAACAAACAGCCCGGCCATGGTGTTCAGGACTTGGAGCTGCCCTCCCTGGGGTGAGCCCCCCCTAGTGGCCGGCAGCTAGCCCGCGATATGTTTATTTCTGTCAATTAAGCCCTGTCAGCTGTTTGCCTCCTGCTCAACATATGGTTACCGTTAAACATAAAGCGCAGTGGCCCAGCCGATGGCAGGGGCCGGGGGGGGGCGTACCATTTTAATGGCACCCTTCGGGACCCCCCCTCCTCCACACCTGCGCACGAGGCATAAACCAGAGAGTGCAGCCGCGGCCAGATGAGGTCCGTCCTCTCTGGGATCCGTCATTAATGCTAATCCATATCCCTACCGATACCCCCCTGCCACACCGTACCCCTTTGCGCACGCTGTTAGCGTCTCGCCGCTCGGACATGTGACACTCAATTAGCGCGATTATGGCGATGCGCGTTTCCCCGCTTCCGTCCTCCTTCCGCATGGGATTCGACGGCTCCTCATCCCCCCTGAATCTGATCGTGTCCCGACCCCCGGCCCCCTGCCCCCTGGACGTTTAACTCGACAAACGCTTCTTTTCAGATGCCCCCGGATCTGGGTGACGGTGAGTATGATTCCCGACAGTGTGCTAAGTATCTGAAGCACCATAAGTCCGAATAGACACAGTACAAAGGAGAATATATTAGCGTATTCAAAGCACCACTCCGAAAATATAGCAGCATTGTATTTGTTGCGTGATAAAAATTGTTCGCAGATTCACACAGATGCCCGATTCTGCAAGAAATATATCATTCTGGTGGTTTTTTTTTTAGTTTTGAGTTAACAATTTGTGCAGATACGAATGTCCAGGCTGTATCCCAGTCTTCTGCCCTGTGCTGACTGGGGTTCCATCCCTGCACAGTATAAGAGGTAAGAAAATGGATGTAATTCCAGTAAATGAAAATGGGGCAGGAATTGTGTGGTTAAAACTACAACCTGAATTAAGAGTAGGAACGTGGTTCGCCTTTAAAACTAGTGTGGAGGAGTTAATAGCTCAGGGTGACTGGTGAGACCACTTACAGGGTTCTCAAACTCTGATTTGCCGTTGGGCCCATGTTAAAACTCCCATTTTATGACTAGTTAATCATCCCATCCATCCATCTTCCAACCCGCTTATCCTGTTCAGGGTCGCGGGGGGTCCGGAGCCTATCCCGGAAGCAATG
>JAODKL010000038.1:11374516-11393084 GCA_026780765.1 Petrocephalus schoutedeni
GGGGGGAAACCGGAGTACCCGGAGGAAACCCCACAACGGCACGGGGAGAACATGCAAACTCCACACACATGGACCTGTCATCATGAGAAGTAAAAAACAAATTATCATAAAATAAATATTAATATTTGTCTACTGGCACTGCTCTGTGCTATAAAAAGACAGAGAGGAACCTCATGGCACGCACTCACTCACTGACTGCGCCGAGCACGCGCCTTCTGCTTTCTCACTGTATGTCACCAATGTAATGTTTGTACAGACCTATATTATATGCCCTTACTTTCCATAGAATATATCATGTATTTTGTGCATGTGTATAACGAAGTTAGTCTGATCTGTTTCAAAACCGCAGTGTAAAAGTAGGAGGTGAGGCAGTCAGTACCTCTGCCTCAGAGTGAGTCCACGGGAGTACTATTGCCAGTACGCTGGCTAAAAACAAAAATTTAAGGTCACTATAGCACTCCGTATTATTATTATTATTATTATTATTGTTATTATTATTATTATTATTATATATTTCTGTTCTGAAAGAGCCAGTAGCTCACCTGACACAAACCTCACAGCATTTTCCAATTTACCATTTTCCAATATAAATAAATCCAATTTACTCACTTTGAATTACAGCAGCTCTCATTCCCTCGTCACTGACGCGCCCTGATACCTTTGCTGTGATTGGCCGGATGGGTCTTCAATCAAACTAATGGACCTATGTGCATAGCCTAAGTTTGCATGTGTGTTTTTTTCTCTCCCCGATCAGAGCTACAGTTCAGTTCGCTCCTGTACCCGTAGCAGCGCGTATTTTAGTATCGTTTTAATCTATAAAAGTGGGGGGGATGGAATCGTGTTTCAGCAAAAGTGGGGGTGTTGGAAGACCCACATCCCCCCCGCTTGCGACGCGGCAACGCCCCTGCACTACACACATGTACAGTGTATGTTTGTGTATGTGACACATAAAACTTGACAAGAAGTCCTAGGATAGAGTAATGATTTATACATTTAGAAGAAATGGAAATGGAAAAATGTTTGAAATCAAGGAAAGTGGCCCTGTGTGCTGCAAGTGAAATTGCAAACATTTTATCAAGTAGGCTTGTGGGCGGGAGCTAATTTGGTGCAAAGGACATGGGCTTGTCTCCTGAAGGTTGACGTGAGGTGGTCTGCACTGGGAGAGACCACACTGAGCATGCCCTTATCAGTAACTGAAGGGTAACAGCAAGAGGCTTTGGGTAGCATCAGCTAAAGCCCTGCTTCACAATGCAATGTCATATCATGATCAGCAAGAGGCATTCTTAGATATTAAAGTTGTTTACACTGGCATTTGCATTCTGGCTGTGAATGCAGCAGCTGTACATAGTGTCCTAGGCAGCCAGATAGAAGGACTGACTGACAGGCAGCCAGATACATTGATAGACAGACAGACTGACTGGCAAACAGACAGACTGACAGGCAGGTAGGCAGATTGATGAACAGACAGACTGACTGGCAAACAGACAGACTGACAGGCAGGTAGGCAGATTGATGGACAGACAGACTGACAGGCAAACAGACAGACTGACAGGCAAACAGACAGACTGACAGGCAGGTAGGCAGATTGATGGACAGACAGACTGACAGGCAAACAGACAGACTGACAGGCAGGTAGGCAGATTGATGGACAGACAGACTGACAGGCAGGTAGGCAGATTGACAGGCAGGTAGGCAGATTGATGGACAGACAGACATTTTATCTATCTATTTATTTAGTGTCTTGCTTTGCAGGGTTTTAAATACATATATAAAGAAAACTGCAACTGGAAAGAAGGTCAAACACAAATTGGTACAAATCGCAGAAAATGGCCACTGGTCTGCACTCATCCAACTGTCTTATTTGAAACCCAAGCCGGCCATACCTCCCACTCCACCTGGCGTCAGTCAGAACAAACCGATTTATTTTTCTTTTCAGGCTTCATTACCAGGCGCCCCTTAACATTTATCCAGTGCCATGGGCTCAAAAATGCACCTGATGAAAAAGTGTGTGTTGAGGCCAACTGAAAGGGGGAAACTGAGTTTAGCAGGGGAATGTCTCTGCCACTCAGGCAGACAGCCATCTGAATGCTGCAGTGCCTGGGCATGTGTCAGGCAGCCTGCTACATAACTGTATGATTACAGTTTATGTGATTATATGATTGCTGAGGATTTTTTTTATTTCATATTGCTACATTTAAATAACATTAACAGTTAGTTACAGTTAGTTTAATTGCTCCCACAGGATTGTCTTCTCACCTCCCCCAACCATGTTCTCCATGAGAAAAAGCTTGGCTGGGAAGGGTAGCCACCTCATGACCAACTGTGATGTCACTGTTGGACCCTTAACCAAAGCCCTTAACCTGCAATTACTCCGCTTTATATTCTGCATGATTCATATTGATCACAAATTGTGCTCTAGTGATGTCTGTCTGTTTCTGAAATTTTAAAAGGATTCTTAACAAATCATGTATATTATTTTTGCCCAAACCATAAATATTTTGATTTGGTTTTCATGTCTGAATTCAGTTTATTATAGAAATAGTTACTTTGGTCCTGGGCAGAGTTGGGGGGGAGGGTAATAGATATAGATATTCTAAGATATAGAATAGCACCCCCTAACTTGGTGACTGACTCACACACACTTGGCAGCCACCAGCACATTCTGGGCACTCATTGGATGCTTTTCCTTCACTCTATGGTCCAGCACATCCCAAACCATGTCAGCTGGGTCTAACCCAGGTGACTGTGCTGGCTGGTTCCATCATTCTCCTCACATAGCCTGGAGATGTGTTTGGTGTGTCCTAACTTTTGTACATTATGTCAAATACAGATACTATGAATCCTGAGCCTTCTGTTTTTGATCCACAGGTGTCCCCCACCCCCACCTAGCCCAACCATTGCCATGTGTGCCAGCTGCTGTAGGACTCGATATAACGACTCGGTCAGTGACACTATCTGTCCTGGACTGACTGTCCCTCGACCTAGAGCCTCCTATGTCACACAGTGGCTGGTATGACAAGAATCTCCACTCTGTTCTTCCTATAGTTGGCCAAGTCTGCACCCCCGACTCTACACATTGACCCCATGGTCATGTGTGAAGTGCCCAGTGTTTCATTCCAGGACCTAAAATATCCACCTTGGCCGTCCAGGGAGTCACGCTCAGCAAGACGACGTTTGTGTCATAGCTAAGCATTTGTGTCATGGGGGGAGCCATTCACTCCCTGAGAGGGGGCGAGGAGGGACGTTTGTGAAATTAAATTAAATGACAGAGGTTCTGACTGATGTTGATTAATGATGCCCTTTAAAGAAAAAGAAGACCTAGTGGAGCGTCTTTGCAGAATAGTTCAAATTAGACTTTGGCTGTGTTCAAAATGCCCACTAGTTCACTCACCTACTCACTCACTCACTACATAGTGTTTCCTACATAGAACACTCACTAGGGCATAAGGGGAGGCAGCGGTTGACATTTTGGACACTAGACAGATGTTACATCGCTACGTAATTATTTGCCAGATATTCGTAATTTGCATTAAAAAAAATGCATGGACATTACCTCCAGCATTACACTATAATGTTGAAAAATGTACTTCTTTATTTTATGTTTTGTGTTAATGTTTGCAATTGTTCTTCGTTATTTTAATTAAAAAAAAAAACTGCCATAACATGGGCATGATGGAGACTGCAGCTGTAACTATGTTTTTACTCACTTTCAATGTACCGTATTGATTGTGTGTTAATGTTACCCATGCAAAGCAATCAAATACATGATAATGATGAGAATGAATATGATGAGGATGATGGTGATGATGAGGATAATCAAATCAAATCAATTAGTCATTTATTGTCAATTCATTATATGTGCAGACCATACAGAAGAATCGAAATGCTAATTCTCCCTTCTCTTAGTAATAATGCCTATACAGTATAAAACACACACACACACACATATATATATATATATATATATATATATATATATATATACATACATCCATCCATTTTCCAACCCGCTTTTTCCTATCAGGGTCGCAGGGGGTCCAGATCCTATTCCGGAAGCTACGGGCACGAGGTGGGGAACAACCCAGGATGGGGGGCCATATATATACAACATACAATAAATAAATAAACATTACGAGCAACTGGAATCTAGTAAACCTATGTGCAATAAAGCCAATACTGCTTAACAAAACGTGAGGAGGTGCATTATAGAATATGTATATAAACAATTGTGCAAAACGATCAACAGCAGCAAGTATGACAGTGCAGAGAGACAAGTAGCAGTATAACAAAGATGATGATAATGGGGGGATGAGGAGGAGGATCATGACAATGAGGATGATGTTGATGACAATGAGAATGATGATGTGGAGGATGGTGATGTCTCCACTTTGCCCAGGATAGTGTGTATATATGCCCTGCAACGGGCTGCCATCAATGTCTGGAAAGCCAGACAGTTGTGGTCAAATGAAAACAAGCTGAGCCTCATTTTCTGATCATTCCATAATCGCAAGTATGGATTATTTGTAGGTTAATTATATCTAAAAATATCAAAAAACAGCTTTTTGGAGGGTTGGCCATTACACAGAAGGATATGTAAGACATTTTGTAGATGCTGCACATTTTTTGTCTGAAGGTTAACCTGTTGAAAAGGCCCTGGGGTATAGGGTATATTCAAGACACCATTTGGTCATAGAGCAAATGAAAAATAATAAACAGAATAGAAATAAAAACATAATATTTTACGACATGGATATTACGACATAGATAAATTAAATACAGTTAGCCAGCTGAGTTATTAGTCCTTAAAACAGACCAAAGGCACCGTGACCTTGGGCTTCCTGTGAAATTTCTGATGGGAAATCCTGGGCTTTGTGTCAAGGGCATTTTCAATTAATATTAAATAAAAATTAATTGTCCCATGCCCACCCCCTCCCCAATCAAATTAATGCAGTGTGATGCTAGCAAGCTTTATAACATTGTTTGTATTTTGTTGGGAAACATGCTCAAACTGCAGAATTTCATGTGAACCCCCCCCCGCCCCCCCCCCCCGACACACAAAACCCAGCCCCTGCCCTTCTAAGGATTTATTACTCAGCAAACCAAAAAGGCCAGCCTCAGAAAGCGGACACATCACTCCCTACTGACTCTGAAAGCAAGGAGGAGGACCACTAGAAGGTGAGTGTAGTTTCCTTCCTGCGACAGTGGTGAAGAACGTGTTGTAGCATCTCTGTGTGATTTGCGGTTCTGAGCACAGCAGTATAAAAACAAACTGAGAGGGTATCTGTCAAACTGTGGGACAGACTTAAATATGTAGTATATACATAAATATATTCATCCATACGCATGACTGATATACCATTATGGGAGTAATGCAATGTAAACATTTTGCAAGAGATATGCTAAGTAATATTCTAGTATTTTTTGTCTTCAAATTCAATAGGAACGACTCTGAAAGTCATTACTGTCAGTTCATCTGTCTGTCGTATAGGATCTTGTCAAAAGCCCTTTAAAATCAAATCCTAATTTTTTCTAATTTCGTATGGTGACCCATGATGCCAGGAGGATAGTGGCAGTGTGCTTCATGTGATTAAATTTCAGATCACAGAGTGAGGAGAGTGGAGGGATGTTCGTCTTCCAGTAATATTAAGTCACAATACAAAGTCTTGGTGTCCAGGGTAACTGTCGAGGGGTGTGCTGGCATGCGCCTCAGTGATCGGCATGCCTGTGATCAGAAGGTTGTCAGTTCAAATCTCCAATTTGGCTTAACTTTCTCTTTAAGCTTAGCTTTCTCTTTGTATAAAGCATTTGCTAAATAAATTAGCTGTAAAAATGGACTTTCTCTTCACTGGAACATCACATGACCAACACTCATGTATTACTGTGTAATCTGACTGAGAAAAAAGGACAGCTGAATTAAAGGAACACTACTCAGCATATAACAGCAAGTATTACCTAATCAACAACTACTTATTAAGGTGTTCACTAATTTCTACCCATTTGGTTTTAAATTTTACCTTAGTGGTTAAAATATTTGTTGATTTATCTGGAAGCCTGAAAATGCCTTCTTCCCCAAAAGTGTTTTTTCAGTAAATATTAGAAGTTTGTCATTTAATTAAGTTTCTAAAATCATCTTCCACTCCATCTGTCTTCTGTATATGATGTATTAGACTAGTGCAAAATAATTATGAAGATTATAAATATAAATGAAAATTAATTCCTATCAAACTGGAAACATGAGCTTGCCGGCAGCACTGTGTGGCAAGGCACACAATTAGCTCCTTTTTAATTTGATTTTTGCGTTTACTGACATCCATTTTCGGCTGTGTCACCCTGGCACCGAGCTCAGATTGTGAATGAGTTACACAGCGGGTGTCACTCTGTCATTCGGCTTCCTGATATGTAAGAGGATGTGGCTGTTAGGTAGTGGAAAGCCAGCTTCTAAAACAGACAGCCTCTATCTGCCCCTAAAACAGGGGGCCTCCATCCATTTCTAAAACAGAGAGCCTCTATTTGCCTCTAAAATAGTTTCTATCTGCTACTAAAACAGAGGCCTTCAATCCATTTCTAAAATAGAAACCCTCCACTTACCTCCAGAACAGTGAGCCTCCAACCATTTATAAAACAGAGCCTCCACCTGCCTCTAAATCAGAAAGCCTCCATCCATTACTAAAACAAAGCCTTCATCTGCCTCTATAGGGCCATTATATTTCTGGAGGGTCACCTCGGCATATCTTTGTTCCATCCATCAGCGATGACATGCGGCATCATGTAAAACCATAAAAAACATTCCTTCCAAGTGCAGTTAAATTTTTGAGGTCTTACCTCAGCTGGTCAAAGTGCAACAGTGGCCCCTAGGGTTATATCTTGGAACTACATGGCGTGTTTGACGCCATCATAAATACCACTAAGACGAAAGAAACACTTGAGAAATATAATTTCTATATATAAACTGGGCAGAAACTGGATTTCTGATGTTCTGTACATGTGGTGGGGTAACACTGTTACCTCACCAGTCCAGGTTTGGGGTTACATGGGTTTCCTCTGGCAGTTCAAAAGACATGTACATAGGCTGAGTGGTGTCTTTAAATAACTACATCTCATCCTGGGATGGCCTGCAGTGCTGCACCACCTGGGATGGGCTCCAGCACCTCCAAACCCTGACAAGGATAAGTGGGTAGAAGATGGATGAATGTGCACCTGGAGACACACAGCTCAGCTATTTTACATCACTGAAAAATGTCAGAAAAAATGCTAATAAGTCTGAACCCCCTGAAAGGAGAACTCAGTGTTGATGCACGATGGGCTGCAGTATATGCATTTGTGAGTAAGGAGTATTATGAAGCCATAACTGGTTTCATATTTGCTTGTGCGTCACACCCGTTAAATTGTGTGCTGTTAAACTCCAGATCAGTTCAGGTTCGTGGACCAGACATCCGGTGTAGCCACTGCACTGGAGCTGTGTATGCTTTTTCCAAGCCGCAGTATTTGCTTCTGTTTCTGCGTGCAGCGAGGCACCTGAATTAGCAACAAGTTGGAAGCCTGCGAGATGTGGAAGAAAGCTAAGGTTGTGGACCAGACAGCCACTGGTCAAGGTAGGTATGGCCACTGCTAAGAGTGTGAGAAAAGAGGCACAAATATGTTAACTGCGGCTTCACATTCATCTCATTCAAGGGAGGGTTTTTGTTTTCTGGGCCCATTCAAACAGTCACTTTACCGCCCCAATGAATTGACCATTTAAAGCCAACAGGGGGCCCCCAACCTTGGGGCCCAATGCAAATACAAGGATCAAGGGGTGGTGGAACCAGGGACTTTTAAAGTGCTCACAACACTACAGGAACTTGCTCATTGGTTCGAGCTTACTGTGATAGCTTGCTGACTAACTTAATGTAGCTTGCTGATTGGTTTGTTTTTACATGTAGCATGTTGAATGGTTGACCATATGCACCGGCGTTAGCTTGGAAGCTATGTGGAAGTGCAGAAAAAAGATAGATGTAGCGGAGCAAAAAAGAGCAGATTGAATTATTTTTTTGCATGCCAATTACATTTCATTCATCAGTTAGTACATTTTGGCTCATTTCTTGATATTTCTTCATCGGATAATTGCTCAATAACCAATATACCTTTGTCTATATTGCTGATGCTGGAGGTGAAACTTGCCGTCTGGAACATCGTTTTTATTACGTGGAAAGCTAAAGATTGGTCTGCTGGCCAGATTTAATAAGAATCATTAACATGTGGCAGGTCAAATAAGCAAAACATCAATAAAAGTGAGTGTCCGTTTTGATTGCGAACGATCCCCCCATTAACAAACAAATAAGTAACAAAGCAACTTATTTGTCTTCCATTGGTTTACCATGGCAGTTCGTATGAAATTATGTGCTTTTTGTGTAGTTTAACCTATGAGCTTCTTGCACCTCCCATGCTTATTTAGCATAAAGGCGCATGAAAGGCGCATGAAAGCTACAAAAGTTCCAGGTCGAGACAGCACAGGGACTTGTAAACCAGGACCAGGTTCCGGAACATCGGTGTCAAAGCTCCTACTATATATCAGTCTTAAAAGTACTAGTATTAACAGTGGCACATTTCTTGGATCACAGTTCTGCTCTTCATTCGATCGGAATCTCACATGACTCCTGAGCGTCGCGAAGTGCTGATCAAAGCCGCCTGTAGCCCTTTGCTGTAACCCTCCCGATTTTGTCCTCGACAGTTAGCATCAAAAGGAAATCCCGGGTTCCTGGGGTGATGATCACGCAGTTCGTAGAGGATATCCCGGAGGGGAAGAGCACACCAGACTTCACCCGAAAGCCCATCGCTTTGACGATACAGGAGGGTGAGATAATGGGACACCACCTGAATGTGTTAGAACGCTGTCAGGAAAGCCAAGCTTGGTTGCGATTTTGGAGAGGAAAGTAAACGTACACCATTAAGACACCCACCTTGATAGCACTGAAAAGGCACACTATTGGAACAACCAGAAATTTAACTGGAAATGATCTGTTACCTTCATATTCAATACACGTACCAGTTTTCAAACTTATAAGAACATAAGAAATTTACAAACGAGATGAGGCCATCAAGCTCTTTTGGGGAGAACCCAACTAATAGCTCAGAGTTGTTAAAATCTTAACTAACTCTGATTTAAAGGAATCCAAGGTTTTAGCTTGTACTACACTATCAGGAAGACTATTCCATACTCTAACTACATGATGTGTAAAGAAGTTCTTTTTCAAATCCAATTTGAAATATTCTCCCGCTAATTTCCACCTTTTATTTGTTTATTTGAAATACCAATCTTATATACTTGGATCATGTCCCCCCTTAGTCTCCTTTGCTCGAGGCTGAACAGATTGAGTTCAGCTAATCTTTTCTCATAAGACATTCCTTAGTTCCATTCCATAAGCCCTGGAATCATTTTTGTAGCTCTACTTTGAACCCTCTCTAAGGCAGCGATGTCCTTTTTAAGGTAAGGTGACCAGAACTGCTCACAATATTCTAGGTCTTACCAAGGAATTGTATAATCTTAACATTACCTCCCTTGACTTAAACTCCTCACACCTGGAGATGTAACCCAACATCCTATATAGGGTCATAAATCAACTTGCACAACCTCTACACAGATAAGGTGAGACCAGATAAAAAAGATAAGACACTACAAGAAAAGATGACATGACATGAGACTAGAAATTATGAAAATCAGATGGAGCTTTATGTGCAAAGGGGTTAAAAGGGTACCAAAATGTGCAGAGATACATGATAACGTGCACAAAAATGAGTCAGACAGCAGTATCTAAAGATGGCCTTAATAAACGCCTGTAGTACTGAAAGCATTTCAGTCAACCAGTGAAGCTGTAGCATTGTTACTCAGGGACAACCGTGTGCCTGTCGCAGGTAAATTAGCCTCCTTCAGAGCCATCATTACTGGGGACCCTACTCCAGACGTCACGTGGGAGAGAGCCAGAGGGGACTTACTGGACCCCGAGAAATTCAGGAGTAAATATGACCAGAAAACGGGCGAATACTCATTAGAGGTGTGTCATGCGATCCTACGTGTGAAAAAATACTATCCTGATGTGCTGCTATTTTTAGGACAGCAACTATGAACCATCAACTTCAAGGGTTCTGCAGTATTCAAGCAGTAGTATAGTGGAGTATGTTTCCAGTTATCCTAAATTCTTCTATTTACATAGACCTGCTTTTTTACATAGACCTGTTTTTTTTAAACTGAACTAGATTTTTTTGTGCCCATGAGTGTAAAAATAACAAAAAATGAATTGAACCTAATAGCTGTTTTAGGTGCAGACTTATGGGCAGGAAGCCACGTTTTTGCTATTTTACTGATTTCTGCTGGGATGCATGCCAGAGTAAATTAATTACACTGTTGATTTAACAGATCCTGAAAGTACAGGGGGAGGATGCAGACACATATAAATGCTTTGCTTTTAATGAGTTTGGGAAAGCTGTTTGCACGGCCACCTTGAACGTCATTGAAGGTAAGACGAAGAGGCAGGTAGAGTTTATACTCTCTGAGTGTGTGTATCTGTGTTTGTATTCACCCTATTGTAAAACCTGATACTTTTAAGTTTTCTGGTCCCCACAGTATAAACCTCAATTCTATGACTGCAATCAAAAAACTAAAACTAAAAATGCCAAAAGTCCTATTTTATTTGGTTATCTATGGTTAAGGTCAGGGCTGGGTAGGGGTTATAGGATTGCCATAATTATGATTAGGGTTTTGCCCACAGAAATGAATGGAGAGTCCCCACAAAGGTATAAATGTTTAATGTGTGTGTGTCTGTTTGTTTGTCTGTGTGTGCACACCCCACAGCTGAAGTAATTAATTAATCTCATGCTTGGACAAACAATTAAAATCAGGGAGAAGTAATCAGGCAGAATTCTGAATCAGACAGCAGCCTGGAAAATACCCCTTGTGGGACCAGAAATGGCTGAAGAGTTATTATTTTTTAGCATCATAACAGAAGAGAATGTGGTGCTCAGTGCTATTGACAGACGTGGGGCCCTAAGAAATAGACAGGCAGCTCCCATTCTGCAGGAACAGCTGACTTTAAGAGTTTGATGGCTCTGTGTCAAATTTCAGTCAAATTATTCCCACATTGGGGTGTATCAATATACAGTATGTGTTTCGGATTCGACATTCCAGTTTGGGAATCACAGGGATCACAGGGAACGTGAGGTGTTTTCACACATCTTCTCACAAATAGAAGAGTATCTGCCATGGGCGGAACCTTGGGTTGGACATTGGGGAGGTTGAGGGGGTTGTATTGACCAGTTTTGATGAATATGGGGGTTAAAAAGTATCCCATATCCCCCCTGTAATTCACACCCATATTGTCTATCTATCTATCTATCTATCTATCTATCTATCTATCTATTTATCTATTTATCTATCTATCTATCCGTGATCAAAAAAATCAGACAGACATAACAGAACTAAACAGACTTTAGGTAAACACAAGGAACAACTTATACCACACAGGTTCAGGGAACAAAGGCAAGGGCCATGTAGGAACAACCACAATTCTATTACAAAATCACTGGGAACTAGGTAAGAAGGGACAGGTGAGGGTAATAATCAAACACTAGGGACTAGGGCAGGGGTCTCAAACTCCAGTCCTGGAGGGCCACTGCCCTGTGTAGTTTAGTTCTTTCCCTGTTACATCAGAAATGATTGAACTGAAGAGCTGTGTGGTAATTAGCAGAAGGAGGTGCAAATAATTGAATCAGATGTGTCAAATTAGATTACAAATTATAATAATTACAAAACTAGGTAAACCAAAAACAGATACCAAAACAAGGACCAATATGGAAATAACATGAATGCAAGGGGAAAACTAAAAATATCCAGCATGCTTGAAACTAGCCCTTTGCCACATGCTCAGCCCATTCGGCCTTGCAGAGAGCAACACCAGCTGGCCAAACCGGGGAACGACAGCCAAGGCCTGGATTGATCCTGACATCTGTCATCTCCTCTCATCTTTTTCAGTTGGTTTCAAGAGGCACAAAGTGGAGGAAGAGATGGCTGCAGGTGAGTCATCAGATGGAGGAATAAATAGCCACAATGAATGATGTCAATGAGAAGCTATCAGTCTGTCTTCTAGACCACCTCTATAAAAATGTTTGTTTCTTTTCTTAGCTTTAAAAAACAATCCTGTTGAATTCCGGAAAATGCTCAGAACGCGGTAGGTGAACATTTTAGAGACTGATTCCAGACACTTTTTGACATTCATTTTGATAGATAAATAAATTCAGTTATCTGCATTATATTTTTGCAGCTATTGGCTATTGTTACATTTTTGGCAAAACGTTCATGGAATAGGAGTAACTCTTTTAGGAGAAAGTACTCACTAATTCTCTCATTCTTTCTTTCTCTCTCTCTCTAACAAACACTCTCTCTCTCTCTCTCTCTCTCTCTCTATCTCCAGTGCTGGTGGTGAAAAGGCTGAAAAGAAAGAAGAAAGCATAGATCCAAAGTTCTGGGAGCTGCTCCTGAGTGCTGACAGGAAGGACTATGAGCATCTTTGTGCGGAATACGGCGTTACGGACTTCCGGTGGATGCTGAAGAAGCTGGATGAGATGAAGAGGAAGAAGGAGGAGGAGCAAGCAAAGGTCTCCTAATCGCACAGGGCCAAACGCCTAATGCTTGCATGCATCTACTTGTATGCAACTTTTATAAACTTATATAAATATATAAGCTTAAATAAACTGCTCACACTTCTGAGGAGATGTGATGTGAACTAACTGGCTGATGATATTATAATACTTCAGGTACAGATTTTCTTGTCCGCAGACCTGTCTCCATGAATTACTTTCCAAACCCTCATCATGTCCCTCCCTTGCTGATCCATCTCGTCCTTCCCTTTCATAATCCTTCCATCTGTCTGTTCTCCATCTGACCTTCCCAGTACATCGATTACATCAGTAACCTGAAACACATTGAAGTTAAGGGGGATGGTACTGCGTCGTTTGAACTTGACTTGGCGCTCAAAGACCCTGCCAGTGCGATTTTCCTCTACAAGGTGAGATGAGCGCGGGCCTTCAAATGGGTCCGACTCCCCGGATCCGGGACTCTCACAGTCACCGGGTACTGCTGCAGTTTTTCTATATGGGTTCATTACCCTGTCTTCACATAATTGCAAATTCCAATTATCTGACAAATTGTTTCTCAGTTCCTGTAAGAAAAATAAAGCTTACAGTGTATAAAGCAGCCTAAGATTCTTTATATCGATATACTCTATCTTGACTTGCTAAAGTCTTTTTAACACTACTCAGACATGCCTGATAGCCATAAGTTACTGGTTATGCTGCACCTTTCTGCTGATTGGCTGATGTAAGCTGCAATTCAAGCAAAGACAATCCCCCTCTCAACAGTTCTACCTAACTTCTACAGTAAGCCACTGTGGATAAATAGTACATGGAGCAAAGCAACATGGCTGATGTCATTTTCAATTATACAGGACGGCGTCATGATCCCTTACAGTGAGGAAATGGAAATGAAGCATAACCTGAAGCAAGTAGGAAAGAAACTGGTCTTCACCATTAAGGACCTTTTGCCGGAGGATGCTGGAGTCTACCAGGTGGACATAGAGGA
Source organism: Petrocephalus schoutedeni (assembly GCA_026780765.1). Taxonomy (NCBI): domain Eukaryota; kingdom Metazoa; phylum Chordata; class Actinopteri; order Osteoglossiformes; family Mormyridae; genus Petrocephalus; species Petrocephalus schoutedeni. Next base: position 11,388,123 of record JAODKL010000038.1, read on the forward strand.
AGTCAGTGTTTTCTCCACTGAGCTCAAGAGTAAGATTGCGCACCTGATCTGAGTATGGAGTCACCCAACCCTCCGGTGCTCTATTAAAATACAAAATATCAGCTGTGATCCACAAAGTGATGACCTGTAGCTTAATTCCTATTATCCTTGACTGCTGAACAGTCTGGCCCCTCTAAGCCTACCCTGAAAGGGCTTGCTTTCCCCATGGAATTATAACACTAACCAAAACCACCACACTGCACAGTCCTATATATTCAATCCCATTGTCTATTTGCACAAGTCTAATGTCTAATGTGCATGTCTCAGTATGTCTTGTTTAAATGTCTTACACATTTTATTCTTGTTATTACTGGTTCTTGAAATTCCATCAATTGCCTGACTAATAGATAAAGATGTCAATGACAGCACTTTGACATTGACCTGATCCCTCTCCTATAGTCCCAACGGTTGACTTCCTCATCAAAATTAAGGAGGTGAAGGCCAAGGAGAGGGAAGATGCGCTCTTTGAGTGTGTTTTATCCCACCCACTGCCCAAGATCCTGTGGATGGGCAAGAACAGCGTGCTGGAGGCTGGGAAGAAGTACGAGATCAGTGTGTCTGAGAACAAGTTTGTCCACCGGCTACTGGTGAGGGACTGCATGCAGCTGGACAGGGGCATCTATGCTGCCGTGGCAGGGATCAGGAGCAGCAGTGCCTGGCTAGTGGTGGACGGTAAGCAGGACCAGTTATGTTGTTGTTTTGGAGCGCCACTCAACAACAAACTGTTGTTGGTGCCCCCAACAACAACCTCACCACATAAATAGCTTGTGAGTATTTGGAGCAGTTGGTGGGAGCTAGCTAGTTGGTTCATGCTGGTTCAGCATCTCATAAATGTGTTTATTTAAGTGTAGTGATTGTTTGTGGCCAACAGGGGGCCATACACAGAAGTTCTTCAGAGACTTAAAGAACATAATGTACTGTTCAAAAGTGCTTTAGACACTTGCTTTTGCACTTGTGATTGTCCATTGTTGCCCGCTGCAGAAACCAACAGTAGTCACACATCATGTTTGGGTTACAGCGGCCTGTGGCCTGTCTTGACTTAAATTGAGCTGAAATCAGCTCACCGACATGGCTAAACCCACACAGCACATGATGCCAAACCATACACTCAGCGTGAGCCACGTGCGGGCTGTGTCACAGCGGCCGTGAATCTTACCCTACATCGTGTGCTCTGTGGGAATGTGTACAGATTATGCAGAAATGTGAATGAAAGCAGGAAACATATTTCAAATGAGGCAATAGTGGACACAGACGTGACAGAAACAGCTGTTATGTTGCCATGCAACAACACGTGTATCAAAGTAATAGAGAGTTGCAAAACGGTACTATGCCTATAACTTAAAATCTGGACGTGCTAGGAATATTCTGAGTGCAGATCTGGACTCAGCACAGTTAATTTCATGTAAATCACATGTTTTACTTCCAGTAGCAAAATCTTTGTTGCCCTGTGTTATCATCCCATTGGTTGTAGGTCCTAAAATTTAAACCAATGGGAATTTTATTTGATAGCAAATCTATATCACATTAGCTACCTAACAGTCCATCTCTAATGTGTCCATTGGTATCATGAATAGGGGACATAACCTAGAAACATGGCAGGCAGACAGGTCTGTGTCAACATTGGGAATTGGGAGTTCTGGGATTATGGGCAATTTACCGAAACAAGGCATGAGGAACACAGGGAGTTTTAAAGAAAAATATGTTTAATTACATTGATCTAAAAAAGAGCATAATAAAACTAAACTTGAGCCAAAAACAAAAGGGTCCAAATACCAAGATGAAACTTAAGCCAGAGTCAGACAAACACACCAAAAGCAAGAAGCAAAGATGACTTCCAAAACCTGGCACAACAGAGGTATATATACAGTCGTGAGTCAAAACATTATAGTCACCCCCACATGAAGCAAATAATATTGACTATCTGGTAAAAATATTCCATGTCAAGGTCTGAGATACACTGGACAGTAAGTTAACATTTAGTACTCATAGTCAACTTGTTTAATGCATAAGAGATGGGCAGAGATATAGAGATATAGTGACTTTGATATTTTAATATCAAATGATTTGGCCAAATCATTACGGTCAAAAGACTTGGTCAGAAAATCTCAGAAACTGCAGTTTCTGCAGAGTGCCTTCTGTGAGTGGTCTTAGAAGGGACAAACCATCAACCACCTACAGGGTGCTGGGCGGCTAAGACTCGCCAATGTGGGATGTGGATGAAGGCTATACTGTGTGGCTTCTGTGGCACAAATAGCAGATAATTTTGATGATGATCATGGGAGTACTGTGACACGACACACAGCCCCCGTGGATGATACACAGTTACCTTGGTAACATTGCATCATATGTGCACCCCCCCCCCCCCAACTGCTTTCCTGGGTCCAGCTGACACCGACCCCAGCATGAATGGGAAGAAGAAGGTCAGGAAGACGACCCAGGCTGGCGGGTCTGGAGTGGACCTGGAGGCCGTGGCCAAGGAGCAGCTGGCCAAGCTGCTAAAGGAGAAGGAGGAGGCGAAGCGGCTGAAGAAAATGGAGGATGAAATGAGAGAGGCCAAGTGGCTGAATGGGAAGGAGGAGGCCAGGTGGTCAAAGGAAATGGAGGAAGTGAAGCTACTGAAGGAGAAAGAAGAGGCCATGTTCCTGAAGGAGAAGGAGGAGGCCATGTGGCTGAAGGAAATGGAGGATGTCAAGCTGCTGAAGAAGAAAGAGGAGACCAAGCTGCTGAAGGGGAAGGAGGAGGCCAAGCTGCTGAATGGAACAGAGAAGACCACACTGCAGAAGGAGAAGGAGGAAGCCAAGCAGCTGAAGGGGAAGGAGGAGGCCAAGCTGCTGAATGGAATGGAGAAGACCACACTGCAGAAGGAGAAGGAGGAAGCCCAGCAGCTGAAGGGGAAGGAGGAGGCCAAGCAGCTGAATGGAATGGAGAAGACCACACTGCAGAAAGAGAAGGAGGAAGCCCAGCAGCTGAAGGGGAAGGAGGAGGCCAAGCTGCTGAATGGAATAGAGAAGACCACACTGCAGAAGGAGAAGGAGGAGGTCAAGCAGCTGAAGGGGAAGGAGGAGGCCAAGCTGCTGAATGGAATGGAGAAGACCACACTGCAGAAGGAGAAGGAGGAGGTCAGGCAGCTGAAGGGGAAGGAGGAGGCCCAGCTGCTGATGGAGAAGGAGACGACCAGACCCAGTAATGGGTGTCAATCAACTGCTCCTGCATCCAAATCTGGTTGTAATTCAGAAAAGTCTGAAAGCGCTGATGGGTTGGGAAGTTCCGGAATAAAGGTCCCTGGATCTGAAAGTCCTGAATCCGGAAAGTGTGGGCCTGATGAAAATGGATTGGCAGGGATACAGAATAATAGCCAATGTGTGGAGAAAGAAAGTGGATCTTCAGGACGAAGCTCAGCTGACTATCAGAACAGGAGTGTTATGGACACAAACAGAGGTGAGACACTTTATAGTAAAATGCTAGTTTAAATTCTACCTGTTCTATTGCGTTTGGTACTGAAACAAAATATTTGAAACACGAATTATTTAAACTGATATGATATGTAGCCATAGATTACTTGGCACCCCATCCTGGGTTTTTCCCTGCCTTGACCCTGAATAGTTTTGGAAAATGGGTGGACGGATGATATGTAGCCATATTATGTTTAAGAAGGTGGATGTTCATGAAAAGTAATTCCTCGTAACTGTGTTAACGAGCACTGTGAGATCCCGATTTGTATCCGTCATAGTGCACCTGCTTTGGGTCATGAAAATTCTGGAACTTCATGATACTGTTCACACCGGGATATTAATGAAGATGTTAATGATTACTTGTAGGACAGCCAGTCACAGTGGTTGAGGATGGAGAGCAAAGCGTGGATGATTTCGCGGGGAGGCCCTCCCCTCCACCCTTACACACAGCGCCTGGTAAGAAGGCAGCTTCAATACCGAATGAACACGTCTGTAGCAAATACAAGCACAGATATCCTGCTTCTACTTGGTTAATGGATGATAGCTTCTGAAACAAAGGATATCCTTAAATTGTTAACACAGTTCATCTAGTTTAAGGATTAAATGGTACTTTAGTAAACCAATATAATTGTGTACATCATTGTAAACATTATTAAACATTATCATCTTTGTTACATTTTTCATGTTTTATTATTTTGACTAATACAGTTTATTTTATCTCATACATCTTAGCAACCAACATAAAGCACCTGTGTCACATTTACCCTCTTTAAAAAGTCCTTTGATGTCTCCTTAGCAGATCACTTGTGCATTTAGTAGATTCATGATTATATGTACTCAAAAGCAAAGATAAACCATGTTGATGCAAACGATTCAGCAGAACACATCCCATGAAGATTAAGGATTTAAGTTTGGTTACTTAGGCTTATTGGACTATTGAGCATTTAATGAGCTAATGGTAATTCTCAACTCTGTGATATGTTTTGGATGTCTACAAAAATCACTCACAGGGCAAATGGATCAGGATGGAACTGAAACAAGCAAAGGACTAAACTCAGGGAACAGAGAGGGTGAAATGGACATGTGTCCCTCACTCTCTGCCACAGTGCCCGGTAAGAAGGTGCTTTGCTTCGATGCTGCATGGACAGAATCGGAGAACTCTGGGAAAGCTTCTGCTGTTTGAGTGACAGCACATTATCGTCCTCGAAATGCAGTACAATATGATTCACCCCCATTGAGATGCAATGTGATTCTACATGATGTGATTTAACACGATATGATGCGATGCAAAAGAATATGACTCTATGAAATTGAATAAGGTACAGATCCAGAAACAGCTGTGAGAGAGGGAATTAATCTGTATATAAAATTATTGGGGCGGCACGGTGGTGCAATGGGTAGCACTGTCGCCTCACACCTCTGGGACCAGGGTTTGAATCCGGCCCAGTTCCATGTGTGTGGAGTTTGCATG
>JAODKL010000038.1:11393184-11403385 GCA_026780765.1 Petrocephalus schoutedeni
AGCTTCCGGGATAGGCTCTGGACCCCCCGCGACCCTGAACAGGATAAGCGGGTTGGAAAATGGATGGATGGATGGATAAAATTATTGGTTTTGAATGGTCATGTTTCTAAATAATAAAGGCATAGGACCTCTACTAATAATTATATTTTAATTAATTGATTCATTACTGATGCAAGTATGTTAGAAATCATGCATCTTGAGCTCATCCCAAATTATATTCTATGCACACTTTTTTTAATCCAGGCAGTTGCATTGTAAATTTGAATCTAACCATCCCAATAGCACACAAATGCAGCCCTTAATGTCAGAATACACCTGAGGATAATCAGCTTGTTCTCTGACAATTTATCTTCTAACCACGTATCCCGGTCAGGGTCATGGTGGGGGTGCATGATAGATTACGCAGTATGCAGTAGGTCATGCATTATTGGTAATCCAGAGATACCAATTAGTCTAAATGCATGTCTTTGAACTGTGAGAGGAAATCCAGGCCATATGGGGAGGACATGTAAACTCCGCACGCACAGAGGTGGTATGTGAGTCACTAGCCCTGCAAGGCAACAGCGCCACCCACTGACCCACACTGCCACCTACATTATTTTTTAGATAAAGATGAAATGGGAAAGAAATAAGTAGATAATCCTGCCAATTTGTACTGTAAACTGCCTTTATTATTCTTCGCAGTGAGCGACTGGGATCAGGCATGTGATTTGAACATTATAGAACTGCTGAAATGTTTATTTTTAGGAAAACATGTCTGGAAATACAGCTTGGCTGTCTCGCTTTTAGTTTTTCTGTCATCTTTAATTATCGTGCTTTTTGATCATATATGTATTTCCATTAACAAGTCATGACATTAACAATCAGCTAATATAGAAGGTGACATTAATTTACATGCAAATTAATAATTTGTGGCAGGCACCTTTTTTCTCAGTGACTGAGGACTTTCTTTGCTGATTCGCGCTGGCATGTTGAGATATATAGTTCGTCGATCTAGCTGCTTATAACCGAATTTGTTTCTGCACTGCAGAAGCAGATGGTGCGTCACTCAGTTAATTCATTATTTAATTAATTGGTACAATATTCTGTTGAGGCAAAGAAGATAGAGGATGTTGGCAAAATTTGACAATATTATGAACAGTTCTGCTCATCAGCTGCAGGGGGTTCTATCCTGGAGCACATTTAGCCATGGGAGCATTCCACCACAGTGGGCTAAAATACACTACTGGGGATTGTTCCTGCCTGCTGCCATGAGACACCACAACACCTCCTCCCGATGTGTGTTCTGTGTACTTGTACTTCAGTTTGATAAAACTGATTTGCGATGTGGTTATGTGTTTGCACTATGTGTACTGTTTTTGCATTTTGTCCTTTATTGATGTTTTGGCTGCACTTTACGTACCTTGTTGCTGTATGGTCTGCAAGCTCTCCAATGTTGACTTTGCATTGAAACATCTCTGTCCAGTCCTTTTATTTGTGAAAACCTTTTTTTTTCTTATGCTGTGTCAGGAGGATGGCCCCACTGTGTTGAACCCATGTGCTCGATTCTACCTGATTTCATCAAAGCGTAATCAAAAATCTGGAATGAGACTCTTCAGAAGTGATATAACCTCTTGTAATATAACCTCTTGTCAGTGTGAAAATAATGGTGCTCATCTATAATGCTGCAAACAAGCAGGCAAATTCCTCCTTCTCGTTGATTATATTATTATTATTTTCTTTAACAGTCTTTATTGATTCTGTGTTTATTACAATTTTTGGAATAAAGCTAGCTATTAACTGTTGCCATGGAATAGGAGAAAGGAACTATCAACGTGCCACAGCAGACCAAAGCCTTCAAGGTACGACGGAATTTCCTGGAGGTGACTCTGAGCTGAATGAATCACCCAGGCGTACACGGTCAAAACGGGCACCACAACTTCAACAAACAGTTACTGGTATGGAACCACACTGGTAGCGCGGACTGCATGCATGTAACAGTCTGTTCTTGGTATGGTACTGGTTTTGTAAGCAACTGGAATTGGAAGAAACCAATTTTAAAATATTATAATAATGGCTGTATTATCTTTAATAATGTAGGGAGAGCTTTTTTATGGTGATATCTTCAATGACAAACTGCTTTAGTAACCCATAAAAAGACTTATTTTCATTTTCCATGATGGATGAGATCTAAACGTTTTGTATAATAGGTTCCTAGCAGGAGAATTAATAACAAACACTAAAAGAGAAACATCAGGTGAATAATGAAAACAAAAGGTAACATCATAGTTACTGACTTACGACTACTACTCCTCTTGGGCTATTGGCAATTAACCATGACCCACCAGACATTGCTGTCTTGAGCTCCTGTTGATGTTTCTGTAGCTATTGTTGTTTTACGGGCAGGGTAGCTAGCCATACATCCAACCCTCCTCCTTTCTCAGCCGGGCTTGGGACCATCCATGGTGGAGATAACATCATAGTTCCATGGTTATATTTCCAACCAGCTGGTTGATAGGGAAGTCAGCTGGGTTAAAATGATAATATTTCATGCTAAATATAGTGCACAAAAACTGATTATTCTTAGCACCGTTTTACAGTGTTCCAGTTGGAATGAAAAAATCTCTAAAACCCATGATAAGCAGAGACTCTTTCTTGAACAAATAATTACTACCAAGACTTAGATATGGCTACTAAAATCAATGAGGTTGATCATGAAGCCCTTATTCATTTAGATCCTGGAGTTTGCTTCACAAGGGGACTGTCTAACGTGAGCATCACCAAAGGCCAGTCTGCTGATCTGATCTGCAAGCTGAGCAGTGATGCATCCGATGGGACCTGGTACAAGGATGGAAAGCAGGTATGCATCACCTCACACAGTTATATACTATCACGAGCAGGTACGCACCTCAACAGGCATATACGCGCTGCCACGGCCTGTGCTCAGAAGATAGGCCTTTCCTAAACTGCCCTTCTCCCAACCATTTCTGTTACATCTGTTTCTGGTCCTGGCCAGTTCTCTTCCACAGACACTCTGACCATCACAAAAGATGGCGCCTATCACAAGTTGACAATCCATAACTGCCAAGAAGAGCATGCTGGAAAATATTGCTTTGAAGCCGATGGACGCAAAACTGAAGCCGTTGTTTTCATTGAGGGTCAGTATAGATCAGTATGTCTTGTATTTTGTTGGAGGATTCTGCATGATATAAAGGGGAGATACTAAATATTTTTCATGAAGAGGGCATTTAAGATATTTTTAGAAAAGAACACACAGGAAACTTATGAGCTGTTTTAGAGGTGGGCATATGTCTGCTTTGTGTCTTGAACAGACCCTCCGAGGTTTAACCCTGATGACCTGGAGAAGTTCTCTGAGCCAGTCATTGTGAAAGCAGGGCAGAATGCAACGTTTAAGATACCCTTCCTGGGGCAGGACCCAGCAAAGCTCCAGTGGTACAGAGAAGGTGTGGAGCTGTTGGAAAACCCCAATATCAAGCTGGAGAAGATGGCCAATCAAAGCCGCTTGCTCCTACGAAGGTGTCAGCGCAAGGACACTGGCGAGATCAAGGTCAAAGTCAAAAATGAATTTGGTACTGCCGAAGCCATCTCCAGGCTGATTGTCCTGGGTAAGTACCGTCCTGGCATTGTAGGATACATCAGCAACTTGGAAGCAAGAAGCGTTTTAAGTGGCTCAACTTCTGTCTTCTTCTGAAGCAACTGTATGTATGTTGCATCTGATGATTATCATCACTTATGGTTCACCTTAATCGTTCGTTTAATGATATGTTAGATATCTGATTATTATGAAGCGAGTGAAGTACTGTATTACAATGAGGATTAACTGAAACTGGACAATACTGTGGTATTTAGTCACCATACTTTTCTGTTTAATTGATGTTTTTCCAATACATAGTTGCAGCATTATGTAAATAGTTATTCTTTCCTAATACACTTAACTGTAATGTCAAGTTTTCTTGTAAATGGCACACTTTCATATTCGCTTCACGTTGTTTTTTGGAGCAGTGATTTCAAAGCTTGTTCTTAGATGGGTTAAGGGTGGAATGTGATGCCCTCACCTACACTGATATGTCACCTCACTTTCTACAGACAAGCCCAGCCCACCACAAGCCCCTGTGGAGGTCCTCGAAAGCTCCGCCGCGTGCATCGAGATCAAGTGGAGGCCACCTAAAGATGACGGGGGCTCACCGGTGATGAGCTACATGCTGGAACGCCAGCAGATCGGAAGGAACACCTGGAAGAAGCTGGGAGAAGTAGATCCAGTGGGCAGATACAAGGACACGGATGTCAACCATGGCAGAAAGTATTGCTATCGCATCCGGGCAGTGAGCAGAGAGGGTGTGAGTGATATGATGGAAACTGGGGATATCATGGCAGGAACCAAGGGTGAGCCAAATAATACAAAAATCTCTCTTGGGAGAAATCAGTCTAAATCAATCTAATATCTGAAGTCTTAATATGCCTAAAATGGTGACAACACTCCTTAGCTGGAAACTTACCTAATCCTAGTTACCACAGCTTTGCCTGGGACATTTGCATAGGTTGATTATGATAACATTTCAGTCCCTTTGGCAGACATGTTATCACCAATGTTTATGCTCAGGTTTGTCCAGGATAGAAGAAATACCCACAACCCGGTATAGATACGTTCTGTGGAAATACAGTGGTGGCCAAAATTATTGGAACACCGGACATATCTGAACATATTGACTTTTTTGCCTCCAAAACATGATTTCATTCCATAATGTGATTCTCCTTATGAAGGCTCTATTCTATCGTTTACAGTATAAAGCATATTGATCACTTTGTAGATATTTCATTTGTTTTATGTGTATTTTAATGGCCAATTCAACAAAAACAACTGAAACATTCAGTTCAAGTGTCACGGTCTGTCCATGTGTTCCTGTTTAGCCACCACTGAAGATGTGTGGATAGTAGAGCTAATAGATAAGTAAACAAAAAATATTTATAGTTGCATTGTTTAACTAAAGTAAAAAAATTGTATATCAAATTCTAAATGCCAAAACTATCAAAGCAATATATGATGAAATTTTGCCTTGTGATGAAAAAAGCCAAAATTGTTTATATAGAAAATGTTACTGTTCTTGAGCGAAAAATTCTCCATCCTTGTTCTCACTATTTCCGCTTTACAATTCCCCAGCATTCCCTGGTCTACCAGCTGCACCAAAAATAGTAAGTGCTTTCAAGGACTGCATCAATCTTTCATGGACCCCCCCGAACAAAACTGGGGGGTCGCGCATCGTGGGCTACAACCTGGAGAAACGCAAAAAGGGCAGCAACCTGTGGAGCCCAGTCAACCCTGCAAAGGAGCCCATTCAAGGTTTGTGAAGTTAGCAGGTCGGTCCACAGCAGGGTATGTAAGAGGTGAACCAGTGTAAACTGGGGGGAACCATCAGCAAATGTAAAGCAATCCATTTTCAAGCAATTTCAGTTCTTTCTTCGTATTGCTATTCAATAAATGACATGATTCAAAGGGGTGTGTCTTGTGTATTTTAACTCTAATTCACTACCTTGATAGCTGCAATTCTTTTCATAGAAACACGATGGGAGCACATTACATTAAGCCAACGAATCAAGGAAACGTGGTCTTTGATGTTATAGTTTATATTATACCTTGTATTAAAAAACATGGTAGCTATTGTACAGATACCTGATGTTGTAATATGACAGAAGCATCGCAAATCCCAAATGGCATCACCTGGAACTGCCACAATATTATAACTTTTCACGGAATCCATTTTGTTATGTAGTATTAGCAAGATGGCTATTGTGCATGAGACATACATGGCAGAACTCAGGCCCTGATCTCGTCTGTTTTCCACTACAGAGAAGAAATACGCGGTGAGAGACGTTGTGCCCGGGATGGAGTATGAGTTCCGCGTAGCAGCCTTCAACTTGTCCGGTGTCGGCGAGCCAAGCATCCCATCAGAGTTTGTGTTTGCAAGAGACCCCAAGAGTGAGTCTAAGCATAGACAGCATCCTCTAAATTATTCTGTTAATAAATGAAAAAGGCAAATAGTACAATAATAAGAGAAATAAGGGAAAGAAAGTTTCAAAACTGTTTTTAATATGGACGTGTATTTTGTGGAAGTTTTTATGACTGTAGATAGGAAGGTTTGGTGTTCCTGGGAACTCAAGAAGCTCACCCCCCATGTAGTGACCCCACTTTGCGCTGTCTGTGTTGACTTGTGTTTGAGTGGTGGTAAACGTTACCCCTGACTTCAGATATGTATTTACCACCCAGCTCTTTTTAATGCCACACATTTGCCATATTTTAGTAACAGTGTATAATATTCAAACCAGTCTGAGATCTACCCAGGCATAACCCATCAGTAAGCAAACCATGTCACCGTAGAGTGTCCAGGAAAAGTCGTCGACCTGAAAGTGACAGACTCCACCTTCACCACCCTGTCCCTCTCTTGGAGTAAGCCTGCTGTGGAGGAGGGATTCCAGGATGAAGCCAAGGGCTACTTTGTGGAGATCCGGCCAGGGGACAGCCTGGCCTGGGAACGGTGTAATGCCTGCCCAGTCTCTTTAGCCTTCTTCACGGTGAAGGGGTTACGGTCCAAGGGCATGTACTGGGTGAGGGTCATAGCCACCAATGAGGGAGGAGAGGGAGAGCCCCAGGATCTGGACAACTACATCTTAGCCATGCCCCCTCCAGGTAGGTGATCAGGTAGTATCTTTACATTCCTTTAATTCTGCTATTTTATTAAATTTTTTCTTACACATATGCCCATGTAAATTTCCATATTCTAGCTGAGTGGTTCCAGCCATCTTCAGTGTCCTTTGTATAATTGTTTTAATGTGTAAAATTAATTTAACGATCTTCCTTTCAGTCAGACCCAAATTCACCAACAACACGAACACCTTCATTGTGGTGAGGGCTGGGAATTCAGTGCGAGTCAACATCAACTTTGTGGTAAGCTATCTGCCCAGCTGCCTACAACTACGTTAACACTGAATTGTTCCAATACAGCACAGGCACATGTAGATAAATGTCTTGAAATGTCTCTAACTCGCAGAATCTGCAGACAGTTCTCTTATTTGTTGACTCCATTCTGACTAACTGTTTTCCCTTGGTTACCAGGCCTCCCCAATGCCTGATATCATCTGGTTGAAGGACAACATCCCTGTGTCCATAAGAGCGACTATCAGCAACACTGAAGGAACATCACAGCTCTTCATCCCAACATCCGAGCGCTCAGATACAGGGCTTTACACCGTCAACATCAAGAACTTGGTGGGTCAGGAAACGTTCTGCATCGAGATCCGAGTTACAGGTAATCCAGTATCCCATTCCCATCCATGTATATCCTGCTCATAGTTAAAAACAATTGAAAGCATATTCATATATAATTTATGTTCTGTTATATAATGGATTACACTTGTGTTGCATATAAACTGATTATGATTATGATAAATTTGTGGGCCTTGTTCGAGGACCTACTGTAGCAGTGAAATTACTCTGCTGAACCAAAAATAGACCTGCTAAATAGCTGCAAATTATTGCAACTCTGCTAGCTGGGTAATAGGTTACACGTATAGACTACCTTGCCTTTAATCTGACCATAGATGACCCCAAGCCACCTGGCTTGGTGAAACTGCAGGAGAATGTGCCAGGCACAGTGACCGTGAGCTGGGAGGCGTCTCCAGATGAAAAGCGTGATGACCGTTTGCACTACATGGTCTCCAAACGGGACTCCAACAAGATGACTTGGAGCACAGTAGCCGATCACCTCTTCAACAACAAGTTCACAGCCTGCAACATCATGCCGGGCTGCGAATACCACTTCCGGGTCTACGCCAAGAACGACATGGGCATCTCGGGTCCCTCCGAATCACTTACGTGGGGGACGGCCAGGACGCGAGGTCTGACAAATTCTGGTCTACTCACAAAAGCCATCAAAGGCTTTGTAGTATTATAATGAGTCACATACTTAAAGTATGTCACAGGCTTCATGTGTGAACTGTGGGGTTAATCTAGACTGTAATTTATTTAGAGAATACCTAATATTTTCAGCAGGTCATAAGCACATAAACTAAGGCATGAGTTGCATTTATGTTTCAGAATTTGGAGATTTTGTTTATTTGGGTTAGAAAATTCATATTTGAAGTTTCAGCTACAGTACAGTAATTTAATTAATGCCTGATAATTATGCATAAATGTTTCTATTCACTATTAGATATTATGACACAGCAAACCAACTGATTAACTCCGCATTATATGAATATACATCAGTCATGGACCTTTAAATTAAATGCCAGATACGTCAGCAAAGAGTCATTGTTCCCAAAAAACATGGTGGCTTTAACTGTAAGTGGTCCTTGTCAGATAAAAAGAGGCTTAATCTTCCATCAGTTTCTGAGCTTGTCCATAAACTAAACCCAATTCAGAGAGTTTATTCATGTGTGAATTATTCATGGGTGAATAACCATGTCTTGTCCTTGTTTGGCTCCAACCAGACAAATTCATGGTCAGCATGCTGGAGTATAAGGGCCGCGACCAGCAGAGGGCGCCCTCATTCCTTATGCCACTGAAGACACACACCGCCCCCTCAGGCTATGAGTGCTACATGAGCTGCGCGGTGGGTGGCAACCCGGCCCCCCGCATCACCTGGCTGCGCAACAACGTCAGTCTCAACGCCGACGCCAACTACTACATCAGCAACACCTGCGGTGTCTGCTCTCTGCTCATCCTGCGCGTAGGCCCCCACGACACGGGCGAGTACACAGTAATGGCGGAAAACTGCCTGGGGAGGGCGCAATGCTCCACCAGGCTCACCGTGACAGGTAACACCAGGCTCGGCACAGCCTGCCACTTCCATATCCAGTGACGTTTACCATCATTCACGCCATAAGAAGTGCTGGCCACAAAGTGGAAAACACCCACCCCTGCCCATAGAAAATAATTAGCAAGCTGAATTATAAATGGGGAAATGACATTTTATTTCCTATCTCTTATCTGGAATGTGTATGTTTTTGCATATCCCATCTTTCTCTCTCTTTTTGTTTAAAGGCACAAACACATAGAGGTGAGAGCAAAAGTTGCCATCAAAGCACAAAGTCAGCTATCCATCCAGAGCTACTGCACTAATTTTAGGAGAGTTAAGATTCTTGCACAAGGGCATAACCAGAATGTGGGATTCAAACCAGCAACCTTCTGATGCTAGGCACAAAGGCCGAAACTGCTGAGCCACAAACTGTCGCATGGGCTTTGCTCTGTACTCATTTATCCAGGACGTGGTCACCGTGAGCCTGAAGCCTGTCCCAGTAGGCATAGCGTATAAGGCAGGGGACACCCTGAGCTGGCATGCCACATGGTCACATCCTATGGGCAATTTGGGAGGCAGCAAATCTCCTGCCCACAAGTTGTTGGACTGTGGCAGGCGGGGTGCAGAAACAGAGGGAGGAGATGCAAACTCCTGTGCATAGTCACTTGTAGTTTTGGTTGGAAGAAATAATTTGGATAGATGGAAGGGTTATAGAAGTGTGGAGCAGTACAGTTTTTTTTTTTAATTCCAGGACGATTCTGTAAAGTGTATTTTAATTGCACCTACAGATATAAAAAAAAATTGTTGCATTTTACCGCTTTTGGCAGAGATACTTGATCTGTCGCTGTAACGCAGACACACATATGCGCAAACACACACAGGTATGCATGTTCTTGCATACGCATGCACACAGACTGTATCGAGGGAGGGTTCCGTGTATGTGATTAATTCTGCCTTTCTGTTTTGTCTTTCAGATTAAAGAAGATCTCTCCAGATCACATTTGGTGTGCAGTGTTGCACTGAGATTTCCCACTGATCTTACCTGTTTACTGAACATGGTAAATGTTTATAAATATAATCATATCTAAGAACTTTCAGTTGCACGTCCAAGTATGACTATGTAAATCATTACATAGGCCTATAGCATTCTCCATTTTTTTTTTTGGAATAAAAACTATTGAGCAGTGTGTCTAAAAAATGAATGGAGTATGCAACTGTTAAACTGTTAATTCTGCAACATGTTTATTCTGAAACATATTTTAAAAGTACAGCTATATGATAGGGTGACCATATTTTGATTTCCAAAAAAGAGGACGATCGGCACGGCCTCCCGACGAATTCAGACAAGCTTCTTGGTGGTTGATGAACATTATTTATTATACTTCAATGGTGCAGAATTAACCTCTGTA
>JAODKL010000038.1:11412896-11431183 GCA_026780765.1 Petrocephalus schoutedeni
GGTGACCAAACCTGCACACAATATTCTAGGTGTGGTCTTACCAAGGAATTGTATAATCTTAGCATTACCTCCCTTGACTTAAACTCCACACACCTGGGGATGTAACTCAACTTCCTATTGTGCTCTTTCCTGCTGAAACATAGATGGATGGATGGACCGTCAAAACCTGTATGCCCTGTGCCTACTTTATTCACTTTCAAATGTATTTTCAAAGATGTGTGTAAAAATATCATACAGCATCTCCCCAGGTTACAATGGGGTTACATTCCAGTAAATCCAATAAATCGTACGGTGAATACATTGTAAGATAAAAATGTTTTTTAATACAGTACATCTAACCTAACAGACATCAAAGCTTAGCCTAGCCTACCTTAAACATGCTTAGAACACTTACATTAGCCTACTGTTGGGAAAAAAATCAGTGTTGAATATCTCATGTAACTTATTCAATAAATATGCGATGGGAATCGTAACATGGACCATCATAACCCAGGAAGAGGCTGTAAATGGCACCCTTATTTTAATAGATATAAAGGCATAATACAAGATATTCAAGGAATAGTTTTTGCCTTGATAAGTATGCTTTCGACCCTTTCACCGAATGAAGTCTTGAAATCAAATGTAATCTGTGCAGATCCTAAGAATTGCCTCTGGAGGGCGCTATAACGCTTAAAATAGGTTGGCTGGCATTGTGAGCTTATTTGATTTGTTTCTGGGCCGGATTAAAGGCGCACAGGAAAGCGATGAGTGTGCCTTTAAATAACCCAGCAGCCTCTCTCACGCGGCTGCTATCTGCCTCTGGGCGATAGGGTATCGGGACGGGACGTCCCACACACCAGCCGGCCGTGGGGGGAGGGGGTATCGATGAAGAGTGCTGTCTGCCCCCACCCCCAGGCTTAGTCAGACCCCGCCAGACGTCCTGTGCGGAGTCTTCCCATCTGCTCTGCAGTTCCTCAGCTCTCAGCACCACCGTGACCTTGAGCTGGGACCATGCAGGCCTGCCTGCCCAGGTAGGGGCTTCCCAGCCTGCGCCGCCGCCCCCCCGATCCCCCCCCACCGCATAATGATGCTGCAGCGAGCAGGCAGCACTGCCAGGGGACGCTGGGCCCAGGGCAGCCTGCCGTCAGCGCAGTAGCTCCAGAATATGGGTGCCTCTGTGAAGCTGCAGTAGCTTCGGCTTATGGAACGGGCCAGGCCGGGGGCAGATGGGGTAGGAACCCATGCCATCTATGCCTAGCTGTAGCCGGGTTGTGTCCCATGGCTGCGTGAGGCTCAGCAGATTAGGGTGCTGTGCCTGTAATCAGTTAGTCTCTGGTTCGAGTCCCAGGGTTGCCTGGGCAATGCTGTCGTTGAGCCCTTGAGCAAGGCCTCTAACCTCAGATGCTCCTGGGGCTGTCTGACTCCGATTTCTCAAATTAAAAAACGTAAGCTGTATATAGATGTCTCTCTCACTGGTTGTAGAGGTTACCGTGCTGATTGTCTGTCTGATCAGAGACGGTGAAGTCAATTGTTGCTCTCAGATATTACTGCTGTTGTTGTTATTATTATTTTTGTTGAGGATCCTCTAGGCATCTTGCTAACCCTTTAAGGCTATTTGCCAAGATTCAAAGACATGGAAACTTCCGGCGTGAGTAGCGCAGGACGAGCCAGAAGCCTCATCTTGAGCCGTGGACCTGCTTGTATTCGCGATGCTGCACGAGCAGATCGATATCCTGTGAGAGGGGCCCTTGGGGAGGAGGGGGCGGCAGGGGCCCCTGACAGCCAGCGGTTATTGATCACAGAGTGGCTGCGCTCCGTGCCGCACGGGACTGATGCTCTGCTCTGAGGGTTTCACTTTAGCCATGCAGCGCTTAAAAAGGCAGCGGAAGCTGCTTATGCATAATGTACTGAAGGGAATGTAAGCAAAAAGGAAGAAAACCCATCGTCAAGGGAACTGGATCCATTCCATTCTGCCACTGGATTGGCGTTATGAATGCTTAATGGGGAGAGGAAGGGCAGTGCGACCCGATCAGAGAGGAATAACCACTTCTTTGGAGACAGCCATTAAAGCGGGTCTGCATTACTAATGGCAATGGGTTTATTAGTAAAAATTTGTAAACGTCTTTTTTTCCATGCATAGGAAATGCTGTGGCGATGCACTTCAGCCTTGGAAATATTGAAAAGTTGGCCACAGGATTCATATGCCTGTTTGTGTTTGCGTGAGCACTGCTTAATATATGACATGAGATACTTGATCTAAGGCCGAATGGGCAAGTCTGGCCACTGTGAAATGCATTTCATTATCTTTAATTGTGTAACAGCAGTCATTCACCTAAGTCCTACATGAGATTTTCAAAGATGATTCTTCACAAGAAGAACCAAAGCAATGTCAGGGCTATGTGGTTATTTTTATCTCATTTGTACCCAAGCAGACTGGGGTGGTGTAATATGAAGGAAACTTGTTGAAATCAGAGTGACCTCCAGCATGTTCCCAGCCCACTGCCCAATAGTGGTGGCAGGGAAGCTAAGCAGGCAAGCCAGAACTCACCCTCATACACAGTCCCAAAAATATAGAATAAAACAACTGTGTATTCCCATTCCTAATTTGATATATAAAGACATTTCTTTTTCTTTTTTGCCAGCAGGCAATGAGTAGCTCACTTTAACAGTTAGGTGGTGAAGAGTTTTACTTTCCAATCTGTTATCATTCTTTGATTGTGACTGTCAGTGGTGAGTAGGGTTCCACTAATCTGCTACCTGCTAATTAGCAAAGCTAACTTTCGTGTTAGCGGATTAGGGTTTCTGACAACAGTGAAAATCATTAGCGGACCAATTAGCTTCTTAGTTCAGCTAACTGTACATCCGCTAACACTTTTTTCACAGGGAAAATGAATAAAGTTTAACATTCAAAAATCTTTGTAAACCCTAAAATCATACATATCTGTCCCCGTCTGTTGTGAGCGCATCTGCAGCAGTCTATCTGGCATGCTGTTGGCTGACTACATATAAACACAAGATGTGATTGGTTGATAGCTTGTGGGATTTAAGGTAGTCTGAGCTAAACGTACAGTAAATGGACGAAGATAAAGTCCGTTAAAACTGGGGTACCCTGCACTAAGCAGAGAACAGGAGCCTCTATCACAAAGCAGGATTTCTTGGTTAGTCAGATAACTTGTCAGATTTAAGGTGCCCTAGTTTAAATGAACTATATCCTCATTCACTTACATTTAACCCAGACTACCTTAAATCTGACATATCTGGCAATGCAAGAAATTATGCTTCATGATACAGGCCCCCAGTTGTATTTTCTGGGTTGTGATTGACAGAGCTATTCATCAGTAAAAAGCTGAGACCCCCTTCCTCAGCATGGGTCATTTGCGAAATAAAGCTTCTCTGACAAAAACACTTATATCTGGCAAGCAGAATGTCACAGAAAGAAAATTTCAACCCAGATTTATTCCGGAGACTCCAGAATGATGCAGGGAATAACAGAGTTGCATGCTCAGTCCACTGAGATATACGGCAGTCTGGGGAGCAAGGGCGGCACACTAGGGGCAAGCAGCAAGGGGGTGGGATCAGGATGGCCAGCAACACCAGCTGGCCAAATGGGTAAAGACACAGGAAGGGTTGGGTGGACACCGACCCTGACACTATATATCCCCTGGTAATCAATTTAGTCTGTCATATGGGACTAAATTGTTAGACAGATTAAAATTTTAGCTTTCTAGGTTTGCAGAGTAGCCAACTGGCTGAGATTCTCAATTTAAGAAAAGTCTGCACACAATTGTACTTTTACATATATGTAACAGTTTATCACCTTGTAAATAGTCTGTAGGGTTTGCAAACTACTCCAACACTTTTGGTGTAGCAAAGAGATGCTTTGGAGCTGCAGGCCTGAGGCACAGATGTTCAAATGCTGCCTTCAGGTGAGGAACCGAAAAATAAGACTTGTTCCTTCAGTGGTTTAACTTGTTCATTGACAGGATCACAGGTCCAGCCACTGTTTTACAAAGTTTTCTCTGTATGCTTCATAATTAGACTGTCTGATCTGGGCTCTAGGTTGAGGAGAGGAATTATCCCACTTAGTGGCTCAGTGGGCTATGATCCTATGATCCTGTGATTGAAAGCTCATTGGTTCACAGTCAGCAGAATGACTTTCACCATAGGGATCCATGAACAAGGCTTAAAAACGCAATTGTCCAATAGACTGTCTGACCTTGCTTTACTAAAAAACATTCCATTGCTTTTGGTTTAAGCTTCTCCTAAATCAGAAAGGCTGCGTCCACGCAGCAAGCAGTGAATTTTCTTGCCTGTTGTTGGTCAAATTGCTTAGCCTTTTACTTAGTTCGCTGACCTCTAGCAAAGCAGCATCCAATCTGATATAATCTTCGATTAATGACGTTTAGGTTCAGCCAAAATGCTTAGCAACAAGGAGGACAAAACTAATAATTGCAGTGTCCCAGTACCCCGAATTATTTTACGTCACCTTGAAGTCATATAGAGACTTAATTCAGAAAAATTCTGCTTAGAGGTGTATCCCTTACGAAAATGAACCATGGTTTTACTATGGGTTTTTTGGGTAACCATGAGTTTATGGCTATGGTTTTATCATGGTTTTACTGCAGTTACCATGCAGTGCTATAAGTAAACCATGGTAATACTATGGGTAGGAGGTTAGTAATAATAAGTACCATGAGGTACCATAGTAAAACCATGGTTACTGTAAAACACCCATACCCAAAACCCAAAAAACCATAGAAAACCATAGTGAATTTCCGAAAGGGATTAGTACAGAGACAGGGATACCAGGTTGGTTTTAGTAAGCATATTTAGTTGATGAAGCTAAAGGGAACGCAAATTAATTAAGCGAGCAATGGTAGTTTTTTTGGAGTGAACCTGTCACGGTCTGTCCATGTAATCCTGTTGTGCCACGCCCCTTGTTCCCCACGTGAGTATTCCTGATTGTGCCCAGCTGCCCCGTGTTTCATCCGTGATGTCCTTCCTATTTAGTTGATCCGTGTGTAGTTCCCATTGTCGATTGTTGTATGTGTACGTTAGTACTCATCTTTCATGGTTGTGCCTGTTAAAGTCTTGTCGATCGGAATAAACGTCCGTTTGAAAAATACCGCCTGCATTATGGGTCGTCGATCCCGAAGCAACCGTGACAGAACCAACAATGTAACTCATTTTGTTTCAGGCCAAAAAATACTTTACAATCACATTTATTTTTATATATTCACTCTTCCAGCGCTTTTCACAAGCGCCATGCTATTTGCCGCTGGTGGTGTGAACTCCCAATTGATTTTTTTGCTTGCACCGAGTGGTTTGCCACTTGCTATGTGCACGTGCCTAAGACATGCTAAAACACAATGGCAGCCATTTTGCAATGTAAGCAGCACATAAAGCAGATGACTTGTGATAGACTGGCATCGTGTCCCATAGTATGCCTTGCCTCATGCCCTGTTCTTTCCAGATCTGGGTTCAATATCACAGGGACAAGGGCTTATGGAAAATGACATTGGTGTTTCACAAAGAGAAATATAATTTTTTCAGATAATGCTGTGACACCGCTATGCTTAGATTTGGTTACTGATGGTACTACTTTTAAGGTCCCTCTGCTGTCGGTATGCCATACAACACAGAGTATCTGCATGAAAAACTCTCTGTCCCTCATTTACTTAACTCACCACCAGTTGAGTGTAAATTGGGAGTAAGCTGAAAGTAAGACAATAGTAAGCCAAGACTAACATGAGAGTAAGCTGAGAGTAAGAGCCCTGAGTATAAGGACTAACCACCACATCAATTACTTGTGGTGCCTAAATAAGGATCCATGAGGAGCACACTGGTACAAATGAGACCTTTACATATCTAATCACCCACTGTACGAATTTAAATAAATTATTGACTTTAAAAGCATAGTTGCATATACTCCCAAGCTATCTAAAACCAGCATCTGTGTGTCTAACCTTTACTTATATTTTTACTTCCATGTCTATTTATTTACTTCTTTATTTCAATTTCTGTCAGTTTATTTCTCTTTATTGTTTTTTGCACTTTTTATTGATTGTATGTTTAAATGCTACATCATGCCACCACCTGTACCAAAACAAATTCCTTGTACTTTTTGGCGTTACAAAACAAAGGGATTCTGATTTTTTTTTTTTAAACAGATGAACAGAAGAGATTTTGAGATTTAAGTATGCTTAAATTTTTAATCAGATATGTTTACATATTTAAATAACTTTTCATGGACCATCAAACTGATATCTATTATTCTATTTAATAAAACAAAATCTTCTTCTGCATATGCTACACCATGCAGTACAGCAGGAGGCGCTATTTAAAGCCAAGCTATGTTTGCGGGGTGGAGTGATGCTCAGCTGGTTGGATCACAGTGCCTGTGTTTCTACTGGATCAAGTCCCAGTCAGCAGATGTCACTGTTGGGCCCCTGATCAAGGCCCTTAACCCCATATACTTCAGGCACTGACTGACGCTGCTCACTCAAAAGCATAGGTCGCTTTCAATAAAAGCATCTGTTAAATATAATAAAAAGTTATACTGGGATTTCTGGTATTCACCTCTAGGTCTTATCTAACACCCGTGAGAGATGAAGAGGCAGAGTCTCAGAGAAAGGCCAGATCCCGGCAGGCGAGGCAAACACGGAGGTCTACACAGGTATGCCACCAGGACCAATCAGATGCCAATCAGTAAGCCTCTCAGCAAGCCATTGGATGGATGGGAAAGTCTTCAAACAGGTCCCGCCCACTTCCCTTAGTCTGACACTCCCTCAGGGGATTTCCAGCTGCTGGTCAAACCTCCAAGAGGCACCTGTCATTCAGCCTAAGGGGAGAGATTTCTCCAAGAAAACCCCCGTAGTTAAGAGGAAATCCTGAAGCTGGGTCTCTGTCATAGGGGGTGACGCTTGCCGACCTTCGGGAGGCACAGAGGAACTATGGCCACTTGAGTTCAGACAGACACGCAGGAGAGTCACAGAAAGCCGGGAATGAGGAGGCGGGTGAGAACTCCAGAGCAGGACAGCGGGAAGCAGAGGAGAGCCGGCCAAGGAGGAGCAGGGACCTTGACGATGTGAGTGAAGCCATCACCGTTTATCCTATTGGTGACACGTCATCGACGTAGCTTATAGGCGATGTTGGTCCCGTGTCCAAAACACAAAACACTTCAGAGTATTCTAATTATTTCTGAGCTGTAAACAGTGACCTGGAAACAAAAGACCACTGCAGCCAGGCTAAGTTTTGCTTAGCCATTATATTGATCAGAATTCTGTTTTTAACTCCCTTAGCTTGGGAACCTGAGGACCTGGGTGGAAACCCAAGCTGAGAGCTGTACCACGCCTCCTGGGTCCACACACCAGATCCCCCCCAGCCCGACTAAGCGCCTGTCCTCCGAGGGACTCGACCCCAACGGTAAGGACTCCCTCAATGTCACCGCAATACGCGTTTTCCCCCCAGATTGGCTCCAAGAGGTGACAGAACATGGCTACCAGTCACATTTCCAGAGTGTAATTTTCAATCTGCTGCTGTCCTACGTTGCCCTTCCCGTTCCGAAATGTTCTCTGACACAGACATAAGGACAGCATTAACAATCCAATTGCAAATTGTGCCAAATTGTTTCAGTGAAAATGTCAGGCAGTCACACAAGTACAAGGCTTTTGGGCATTGGCAGGTGTGAAAGGGCCCTGTAATCCTCTCATGATGTTTGGCTGCAGTGTGCATGTGTTAGACAGCAGGAGGCAGTAGTCACTGGTTTGGATCCCATGTTTGGCAAGAATGCTTTCACCTTTGGGCCCTTGAGCAAGACCATTATCCCCCTGAAAAGGGTGCAGGTTAAATGGCCTGACCCTGCCCTCAGACCCCAAGTTTCACTCTCACCTCTATGTGCATGCATGTATGTCTTAGTAAAGCAGAGCATGATGGGAAAACGAAAAAAATCCCATGTATCTGTGCTCATACTTCTATAACTACCAAAAGAAACCTTCATTTAATTTAGCTCGGAAGGTGTGGGGTTACCACAGTTCTTCAGACACTACAGAAAATTGGCATAACAATTTTGACATACCTGGAGATGTCTCCTAACAATGGAGTCGCAGTTACACAGTGGCCCATTAGCAACCAAAGAAGCTCATTTCTAGCTCTGAAATTAAAGTGGGGTCAGTTCACCTCCATCTGTATTAGCGGCTAATGGCATCAGCAGTGTTACTCACTTAGCATAATGTGCTGCAAACCCTTTCATCAGCATTTGTGCTCTGAGAGATTTACTTATTTCATCCGGTTACAGACACATGGATAACAACCTACTGGATGAGGTTTCTGCTGACCTGTTCTGTTTTTATATAAAGTTATAAATCACAATTTCAAGTTGTGAATATGACTAATTCATGGAATGGACAGCAAGAAGCATATTCTGATGTACCCTGATATACTCTGCGATACTCAGCACTTACAAGAAAGCCATCAGGGATGGCTTTCCTGCGTGTTAATGGAATAGATTTTTTGAGCTTGTGGTAATCTGAAGTCCTTTTCTGTTCATGAATTTATTTAACCAGTGTTGGTTGTGCACGTTTTCTCATTCATTTCCCAACCACCTCTTATCTATGTTGTAAAATGCACATCAGAAAGAGGCATCCAGGGCAGAGTTATTTTTTTTCCTCTATAATTGCGGTACTCCACTGTAATCCATTTAGGAAATGAACTGCGAGATGGAGACCAAGGTGACGGAAACAATGACCCCTCAGAGGCAGAGCTCAGACACGGAGAGCGGCTGCAGACCCTCGACGAAAGCCAAGGTGCTGCCGCATTAGACTGCACACAAGAGGCAAGTAAAGGACATCCAGAAAGCGTTATCAGAGACACTGATAAAAATGTCCTAGCACCTCAGTCTTAGCACCTCTTAGATACGATATATTTCACCTTTAGCACATCTAATTAAATTACCTATGGACTGTAAGATATGTTAATTAGTTTATTAGTTTGTCTACTGATGAAAATAGACAAAAAAAATATGGCAGACATGGGGGTATCCCTGGGAGACCTGCCAACCGTTGTTCATGTTGATTGTTGTTGTGCTTCCACATTGACCACAAGATGGCGCCAACAGGTAAGCTTCTTAGTGCTTCACAGTCATGCCAGATGTCTTTTCCCGTGGTCACAGAGTTTTGCACAGGGGTGGGCAATCTTATCTGAAAAGGACCGGTGTGTATTCAGATTTTCGGGATAACCCTAAGGTTCGCTGTTCAAACCCAGGTGTGAGAATTCTTCAACCAATCAGTCCTCTAATTAATGATCTAATTAGGGAGTTGCAGCGAAAACCTGCATACACTGGCCCTTTGCAGATAAGATTGTCCACCCCTGGTCTAGCTCGTTCTGGGGGGATCCCCAGATATGCATAATCCCCCCAGCATATTCTGGGGGGTCTGCCCCGGGGGCCTGCGCCCAGTGGACCTGTCAGGTACAGCATCTTTGGGAGCCGTCCATTTCCGAAAATCAACATAACCCTTTTTGTTTAGCATTATTAAATTGGATTGCCACTGGAGCACTCTAATGTTAATCTTGACTTGTCCAACAAAACACGTGAAGACTAAAGAAAAAAATAATAAGAAAGATTGGGCAGAAAATTATTCCGATGGCTGGTCCTAGGTCACATTCTTATGATGGGGTCTGTATACCACTGACAGAGTTCGAGCCCCTCTCCCTTTCTTCGTTAAAGAAAATAGCGTGTAACTCTGTCTCCCTTTTCATCTTCCGTTGTCCTAGTCTTTTTTCAAAGTTTCTTCAGAGTTTCTGTTTTTTCTCTAAAGTTCAGGAAAAAGCAATCCTTTCACAACTTCCTTTTTTACAAAGAAATAATATTTTAGAAATATTTGTATCATGATTTAAGGGCCTTAGCACAGAGACGGCATTATTGCGAGTATTAAATTACCTCCTTCTTATGCTTGATGCCAGGGATTGTGCAATATTAGTGCCATTTTTTTTACAAGATTGACCATAGCGTACTTATTGAATGTTTGGGGGGCTTTGGCCTTCAGGCACACTCATTGACTGGTTTGTATCATCCCTTAGCCAGCGAAGCTTTTCAGTACAAATCAGAAATGTCTATTCTTTCATTGCACCATGTGAAATTCCCCAGGGATCTGTTTTGGGCCCAATTTTGTTTTCTATGTATATGCTACCTGTTGTGACGGCGGCGGGATGAGCGACCCATAATGCAGGTTGCGGGTATGAAGCCCCTCACAGGGGTGTTTATTCGGGGAATATGGGGACAAACGGGACCACAAGCCACAGGAAACATGAACAATACCCGACAAGGGGAACACGACGCAGACTGACTAAATAGGGCAGGACATCAAGGAGGAAACACAAGGCAGGTGTGCTTAGGCTAACAAGGGGATTGAAACATAAGGTAAGCTTAACAAGGATCAGGTGAGGCTGATTAAGCCCCGCCTGAGGGAAACACAGGGAAACCAGACATGCAGGGCGGGGCTGAGTGTGACACTACCGTTGGACAATTTCTTTTGTAGGCACCACATCTCGTTTCATTGCTATGCTAATGTCACCCTGATTTACCTTCCGTCGAAACCTCGCAACCCACACTCTGTGATGAATTTAAAGCCATTAAGGCTTGGATATCCCCTAACTTTTTACTAATAAATGATAATAAGACCAAAATTATCCTTTTCGGGTCATCAAATCGCACTCTCTCTTTATAAATCAAATTTTACGTTATATTACAGAGAGAAAGTCCAGAAGCAGAGGAAAGTCATTCCAGCCACTTTTACTCGCAACTTTGTTTATTCAGTCATCACCAACGACTTCCACAGCGTGGACAGAACTGCCATCACTGATCCAGTCCACCAGTCAGTGTCATGTTCCCAGTCATCATTAACCAAGAATCTCACTGAGTGGGTGCAGGCAGATGGAAAGAGCAGATCTGATAGGGCTAATCAGTATGCCTATCAGCAGGGCCGGGTTTGTTGTTCCTGAGGCTCCAATCAAAAATCAGCATCACCTAAATAAGGAACGTGTTTATTTCATATTTAGTGTAGTGACTGTTTATGGCCACCAGGGGGCTCACAAAACCTCAGAGGCTCCGCACAACTACACGGTTAGGGAGGCGTTGAGAACCACCACTGGTCCCTGTAGCCCCAGTGCATTACTGAAAATCTGTTAGCCAGGCTGGTGTCTGGAGGTAGAGAGACTGAAGCATAAGTGTTTTGTGGATGAGAGGAGCCATCTATTGTTGCCTGTACCAAGTACACCTCGCTGCAGCCTGGAGGATGGGGCGGGGTGAGATGTGGGCGGAGCGAGATGTCACGCAAATACCATATATGGGTGTGATGATGTTAATGGTGCCGCGGGATGGGGTTAGGGTTAGGGTTAAGGTTAGGGTTAGGGCATGTGTATTTATCCTTAAATGGTAATTGCGTGACATCTCGCTCCGTCCACATCTCGTCCCGCCCCATCCCGCAGGCTGCAGGACCCTCTCGCCTGTACAGCTGCACTCCGTGGTGGAAATCAGATATCACAACAGTGCTGCTAGGAAAACTGAAAAAAAAATCCCTACCTGTAAATACATCAAGATCCGCTCTGACAGAACTCACCCCTCTGCAATGAGGCAGAAGACTTTAGCAGAGCTGGGGGGGGGGTTATTGTTCTGAAGCAAAATGTGGCTGTCACCTCAGTGAAACCCGCCCCCCCCCACTGCAGAGACGTGTTTGGGGTTAGTTTTTTGGCAGGTGGCGTTTGCCAACACATACGCTGGCTCCGTGGCTCCGCTTGGCAGGAGGGTTGGGAAGGAATCCTGCTGAATCACGTCGGCTTAGCGGCGACTTATGGCTTCGGGGATGTCTGCATTCCGCAGTTCGTGTATTGTTTTATTTTTTCAAGACTAGATAAATCTTTTCCTTCGCCTGGGTGCTGCTCTGTGGTAAATAACCACTCAGTTTGACTGAGATCCAGCTATCAGTGATCAATAAGTGAATCGTTTCAGCCTCTGCTGTGATCAGTGATGGGCTTATCGTGTCCACGGAGGGCTCCCAGTATAGTTACACAGCCATTCCTGCAGTTCTTATTTCTTCCCCCTGTTCCTCTGTGGAATAAATTCATTTCAAAAGGCTCCGTGAGGGAGAAGCACATGCCAGTCGGTCAATGAAAACGTTCCCTATAAAGCTGTCACAGAGAAACAGGCTGTCTGGCTGAGACGCAGGTGTGCTCCCAGAGAAGGCGGAGACGCCAGGGAGGGGGTCTGTTCCCCTGAAACCCCACACTGACGGCGAGGGCAGCTTCAGGTCAGGTCACTGCAGGAAGGAGAAGCAGCCCTACAGATTTCCATATGCAACGGGGATCACCAAAGTGGAGTCAGGCAGTCCCAAAAAGTCCCGGCTAAGCAGGTTAGGATCCAATGCCTGTGATCCGAAGGCGGCCATATTCAAATCCCAGGGTCAGCTGAGTGATTTCACTGTTGGTCCCCAGAGCAAGATCCCCAAGTGCTGCTGATTCTACTTTCTCAAAAAACTGAATGTCACTTTGAATAAAAGCACCTGTTAAGTGAATATAAATGGGGAATCGGAGAGAAAACGTTAAGGGTATATTGAAATGGGGGCAATCTTTTGGGTGTGTTTGAGGGGGCCATGCCTGGATTTTAGCCCTACTGAGGGAACAAACTTGGCTACACACTACAGAAGATGCAAGCAGATTAAAGATTCTTCTAGAGAATGCTGCACAGCCAATCTCACTATATATGGTAGCAGGGTGGCCTAACTTTAGCGTTTGCATTGTGGTTTTTGGGTATGGCGGGGGGTTCGTCACAATCATAACGAGATTTTTCTGAGGTCTGCCACACCACTAACTTCTTCCTGCTCGAAAGTTCTGGGCTGAGGTACCGTTCATGGCCCGAGGCAGAGACGGGACCCGCCGTATCTGAAAAGTGATGAGTCATATTCTGTCTGATGGGAAGAAGAATTAGAATTTGTTATTTTTCCCGAATGGAGACGCTCCTACTGGTGGCCGGGTCACCTGCTTCAGTGCGGGGGTAGGAGAATGCGCTCTACCTCCAAGAATAATTTCCAGAATCACCCAAGCTGAAGTACAGTACAAGAGAGATTTCATTTCAGCCTGACACTCCACACTGAAGAATTACACCTCGGGGGAAGGCAGAAAGCACTCTGGCTTTGCGAATGACACTCCCGGCCAAAAAGACCTTTGTCAGGTCAGATCTTTGACCTGAGCATATCCAATGTTCCTCGTCAAAATATCCCATTAGTGTTCAGGACCACAAGGACCGACATGCCGGAGGACTTCTCAGTTTCCAGTGGGAACAGCATCTTTAACAGACGCTGCCCCTCTGCTCCGGGCACACATGGGCCTGCATTGCCATGGTTACATGGCGCCATTAAAAGCCCTGATAAACAGAGACTGCGCAGCTGCCGTGGAGTCATTAAGGCGCCTGAGGAACAAAGTCCATCTCAGCTTCCCAGTGTTAACCTCCAGCCTCCTACATCTGCCTGTGGACATATAAGGCTTTGTTACCCCCCCCCCCCCCAACCCCACTCCCCCAGCGCAGAGCTGAAGCACAGAGAAGCCCCTGGAAGCCCGCCAGAGACGACTGCCAGAGGCGGAGAGGGACTTTACTCAGAGGGAGAGGATGAAGGAGGGGGAGAGGGAATGGGGGGCTTGTTTTGGGTGGAGCATGTCTGTGCGCCTGTCAATTCGGGAAACAGAAGATAAGGCATCACAAATGGGGACCGTCCCCCATACTTTTCGTCAGAGATTCCCGAGTGTGTGTGTGTGTGAGTGTGTGTGTCCATCAGTAAGCAGGGAGGGGTTCGGGAGGAGACGTCGCTGAAGAGCCTTTCAAACAAAAATCCCATAAACTCATCTTTTCCCGTTAAGGTTGGGGACGCTTGATTATGTGAGAGAGAGAGAGAGAGAGAGAAAGAGAGAGAAGGAGGGATAGAGGGAGGGTGTGCAGGCAGAAGGAGAGAGCAGCTTTGATTATTTTTTATTTCTGTTAAATGACCGCCACACTGTCCAGTCTCTCAGGAAGAAGGGACCCCCGCTCTGCTGCCTCGGCCGTGCCCCCATCCCTCCACTGGCCACTTGCAGCTCCTCGAAGACCGCGGAAGGTTTCCCGCTCACCTGCTGCTTCGCCAGGGGGGTTAGCACCACCATGGGGACCCCGCCGATGACAGCCTGATACGCGCCCACACCGGATACCCCCAAACAGCTGCCGCGGCCCCTCGGCCACCGTGTGACCATGTCCTCTCTGTACTCCCGGACCAAGGACCTGACCCGCACCAGGAAGTCGCTGTCAGACTCCCCTCCGTCTTCACCCTCCCCGACCACCAGGAGCTCCAGAGTAAGAGATCCGCTTTGTTCCGCTGTTCTGAAGCCTTTTCGGCAACATTGGGGAGACGGATCGCACCACGTTTCCCTGCCCGGCTGGTGCACGTCACCAGAGACACGAGCATGTAAATTAAACTTCTAAACTTCTAAACTTTGCCTTCAACACCAGTAAAAAAGGCCTGGTTTTCTCATGATTGGTACTATTATCAGGGCTTTTAACTGAGAAAGTCACATTATTTTACCCTGCTTTTAAATATACTTTACAATCGTATCTAGTCTGGTTTCGCTTTCTCAGATATAAACAGGAAGATTCCACATGTGCAAAGTGTATTGCTTACTAGAGACAGATTTTTACCAAAACACGTGATGTTCTTTTCAGTCTGGTAAGCTCCTAAATGGATTTTCCTAATTTACGATGGCAGAGAAGTGCTTTTCAATAGCTCAGGGAGTCATCGATGTGTGTTTGTGCACAACATAAAGTTTGCAAGCTAAGACTAAGACACTGATGCATGCTTGTGGCATAATCAACCAGACTGCACAAAGTAATATGTGGGTGAAAATTTATTAATATTATATATTGTGAAGGGAATGACTTATCTACAAATTAAAGGATCCTTTTTCTAGGAAGTTCTGGAGAATAACATTCTTCTAAATAAAAGACGCAGCAATGGGTCACGCGAATACCAATGTTTCAACACATCTGCTTTCTAGAGTTTTGTTGATGTCGTTTTCACATTTCTTTATTAAACTGTATAGCATGTCGGTGGTAAAGAAATGCTCCCTTTTCCACCTTTCACCTGGGGATAATTTCAGTTGCGATTGTGAGTAATGTGCAGGGGTAGTGTGCAGCTCAACTGTACTTGTAATCCGAAGGTCACTGGTTCAGATCCCCGGGGCGGTAAAGTTATTTCACTTTTGGGTTCCTGAGCAAGGCCTTTAAGCCCTACTTACTCCAAGGACCTGGCTGACCTTCTTTTTCAATTGTATGTCACTTTAGAATAAAGAATCTGCCAAAAAAAAGAAATGTTGCTTAGGCTATTGCATGTAGCACCAAAGCAAATAACTACGCATTTCCATGCACAGAGAGACTTGCACACAAATTCTGATAATAATCCAATGTCCTCTGTTATATGACAGACTAATAACATTGTGAGAGCATAGTCATCCTTTATATAGGTCTGAATTGAAAGGATTACCAAAGCAACAGAATGACGGCTCTGGAGACTAGTCTATGTTAAACAAAATAATTTCATGGTCTGGGGGGTGGAAGAATACGATTGCCGATTAAATAAATGTAAGCATTTTTTTCAGATGCTAGCAGAACGGGGTCATGGAAATTTAAAATATATGCAACCCCTCTACAAAACCGCAGCGTACTCATTGGGAACGCCTACAGAGGGGACCTGTCCAGGCCTTGGCAACAAACGTAATAACAACAGGGGGACACATGGGCCTTGTTTACACTTGGTTTAAAATGAGTCTTGGGCTACCAGATCATAAGTAGACAGCAGAGACACATCATCGTTTACACCTGTGTCTATCGTGTGTCTCCTAGGTGTCTAACTGGCCACTTGTATTCAGATTTCGTACTGGCCCAGGCAGTATTGAAACATCTTTGTCAGGGATGCATGTTTACACTACAAAAAGTATGTGGTCCTCGGCGAGTGACTGGACCACAATACGTCTTGGTGGTCATGTACACATAAACTTTGCACAGTCTACTTAGAAACGGATCCCTCGAGATGCATTTGAGAGCTAACTGGTGGCACAATGCAGGAGTAAGCAGCATAACGGTCTTGGAAATCCTACTTAACCTGCCTTGGGGTTAAGTGGCTGAGGTGTGAGCAGAGGCAGGGGTACTGTTTTTGGAGCCCCAATAAAAATTTCACCCACCCCCCTAAAACAAAAAGCCTGCAGATGAGTAAATGCAACAGCATTTGTACAGTGGAGGTATGCCCAGTGCAGATAGGCCTGGTGGTTCTGAGTGGGTTCACTTCCCATCAGGGGCTCCCCTGAGTCTCTGTGTCCTTGGACACGGACTTTTTAACAAAGCACAGGGCACATCCACTTTCCCTAATCAGACAGCGATTTCCCCTTCTGGAGGCTGCCGGCTCCTGCCTACTGAGCAAAACCACCTGTTCCCGGTATCTGCTTTTGCTTAAAAGTTTCCCCTCATTTAATATAAACACAATCCTCGTGCCTATAAATGTAGCAGGTCTGCAGGGAGGTTACCATGACCAGTCGGTAACTGAAAGGCAAATGTCAAAAGCGCACGGGCTCCTGGGGCGGAAACCGGATCGCTGGCTGGCGGAGCACTTGGGAATTTCGGCCCTTTCGGAGGACTGAGGGGCCTTCCTGAGAACTTTCCTTTGCCTCACCGCAAAACCATCCTACTGCATGCGTGCCTATCTCTCACCCCTTCTTTGCTTGATTTTTCTCCTATAAAGTGCTGGTATTTCTGTCCATGACGTTTTGTTTAGTTAATTTAAGTTGTCATGGGAGGCGGCCAAATTCTCACAGTGGCTGAGCGGCGCTTATTTATAATGAGCCTTCGCAAAGTAAAGTCAGGGTGAGGATTTCGTGGATGGGTGTCAATTTCAGCGCGGGGGAGCGTTGTATAAAACATAAAGCTGCTCTGTGTTACTGAGCAAATAGCCGCGCCGATACAAGGGCGACGTCCCCCGAAATAGTCTGAGAATTTATTTGTATGTATTTTTTTTTCGGGCATAATCTAGTGCACATCCACGGTTGAACAGGGGGGTGAGTTTCCATGACGTACGTATACTGCCTCCTTGTTTAAAACAAATACATAAACATAAATAAAGTTCGCTATTTTTAGCATTGCCGTTATTACGCAGGGAAATGGCACGGGGTATCTTTAGAGGAAAAAGTGTACGCGCTCCATGAAACGCTGCGGACAAAGCAACGGCACGACCGTATCGGGGCGCCGTCAGCCGGACCGTGTGACGGGGACGGGGGCGTTTGTCCGCGGGGCAGGGGGCAGTGACGGACTGAACGGGGTGAGTATGGCGGGCCTGAAGGGGCTTTTATGGTTTTGTTTATCGGCAGCCATTCCATCGGCTGCTACTCATAGTTTCCATTAGGGAGCTGGCAAGGAGGCGAGCCTGGTGTCCGCGCGCGCGCGCGTGCACGCCATCGCCCGCACACAGCGACGGGGACGCTGGGGAGCCCAGGGAGAAGCCAGCCCCCCCCCCCCCCATACTGACTGAGGGGCAGAGTATGGATTAGCAAGGGCATAGTAGACAATCTGAGATTGGGGGAGGGGGACTCAAATTAATAATTTAAATAAAACGGTTTGTTCATTGAGGGGGATTAAATATTGGGAAAGGGGGAGACATGCCCCCGCGCCTGTGCCCCTGAGCAGGATGTTTGCGGCTCTTAGCAAACGTGGTTCTCTCCATACTGCGATTGTCTGCCCAGCGTTAATAAGGCACATCTTTTCTCACCTCTGTGAAGCCTCCGGCAGAAGCACTTATGTGGACATAAACAGACTGTTGTTTTATGAGGAGTATGTGTGTGGTACACACCCCGGCCCGCTGGGTAATGCGCCCGTCCTTCCGTACACTGTTACTTTTACTTCTAAGGAATGCCGGGCAAGGCTTTCGGCGAGCGTTCATTTCGCACCGCACAGACTTTTTATGATCTCCAGATGCCTGGATCGATACGCTCTGTGCTAAGATCTGTGAGTCCTGCATCCCTAGAAGCACAGGACTCCTCGGGAAAGCAGGAATCCCCCATCCTGCTCATGTGCGAACTGTTTGGTCCTCCATGTAGGAGATTGCTTACCAGCCCGTGGTGACGATCACAGCAGCTCCGTGGCGGTCTGTCACTTGAACCATGGGCGTAAATTACGGGGGGTCGTAACCCCTCCAATAATCAAAACTGGCTAATACAACCCCCCCAATAATCATGTCTCCACCTAAATGGGT
>JAODKL010000038.1:11441229-11456014 GCA_026780765.1 Petrocephalus schoutedeni
TTCCCAGTGGAAAACCCCGCGAAAGTGAGCCGAACTGAACCGTACCGTACCGTACTATGCAGTGGAAAAGCGCCATTTGTGTCCCACAGGGATGTTCTTCAGAAAGCCTCAAAAGACCAAGCTGATGCTGCTTGTTATTGTAAGGCATGGGGGAAGAGCCTTATATCTGATCCAAGCTGACACAGGGGGTACTATACAAGCCAATGGGCTGCTCCTGGGAGTGAATTTCCTTTTTGGGGGGTCGTAGGGAAAGTCTCATTAATTTTCATGAGATAAGCGGTACCTGACTGGCCAGTGAATGCCTTAGACAGAAATACCAGGTAGCGCTTTTCGATGGGAGCATGTTCACCGGCCAATCAGGCTCAGCTTCTGACATGAATATTAATGAACTGACCAATCAGGTAGGGCTTCTCTCATGAATATTAATGAGACTTCCAACTACCACGTTGCAAAAAGATTTACCTCCACGCAGGTAGGAGGCACAGACAGAGCTGATGGTGTCTGCACTCTCTTATTCACTGTTTCAGATTTCAGAATCTGGTCTTGCAATAACACATAACTGTACAAATGTGCCTACATGAGTTAATGGAGTAAGAAATTAATCCTACTGACTTACTAAACCAAACTAAGATCTTAGTAGCTAAGTGACAGTCCAAACAATAACACATCTGATGATTTTAATTACAATTAAACTGTAATAAATTAAATGCGTTTAGTTTGTAATTCAACAGAATAGTATTGTCACCCACTCTCCCATACACATGTGTGTACACCGCCTTGCTTGTCCAATGCATGATTCCACACTACACTGCCATCTGCAGGCAACCCCTGTCCCTCACTGGTACAGAGCAGACGACTTCCCACATATCTCTGAAATGACTGCAGTCCAGGTTCTGGAGCAGGGCAGACAAAGAATTACGCAATATATATTTTCCGTTCAGTATTTCCCACATTGCATGAACCCACATTCTTACTCTTTGATAACAAAGAGGATCAGTAAGAGTAACGGTAAATACTCAGAAGAGTAACATCTCACCCACGCTTAGCTTGGAAGAGAGCCCGCCCCCGTTCTCTGATGGAAGTGCACCTTATTTGTCTCCTGCAGGCACTAACAGAGCTTAAGAGCGACAATCAGAGGCTTAAGGACGAGAACGGGGCCTTGATCAGAGTCATCAGCAAGCTGTCCAAGTGAAGCACCTCTCCATGTGCCAGATGCCGGGCTGTTCTTTCTCCTCATACTCATCCTCAGAGCTCTGCCTACCTGACTGCCTGCAGCGCGCCCTCGCTCAAGGCTGGTGGCGGACTTTTCTAGAAAAAGGACGTTTACTGGGCAGAACAGGGGCTCTGTTGTGCAGGTTTGCCGCACCCATGCATTTTAAGACACCCACACTTGTTTTTCGCACTGAAGGCACACGGCCACACTCACAAGCACGCATTTACTGTATGTGTTTGTACTTACATTTATTTATATATCCTAAGAGTCCCGCACAAACAAATATTTTTGTTAAATCACATCAGAATTTGTCATATAACAGAATCATTGCATCCTGCGGCCTTTTGACGTGCTAGAGGAGAGGGGGGATGTTGCACAAAGCTCCTTTTTTACTTCACGGGATCACTTTATTTATTTACAACTTTAACAGTACTTTTGTAGCCATTCATCTCGATAGATTATAAAGGATGGTTGCACTGGTTTTGTAAAACAGCTAACAGGTTATTTTCGTCATCTGTAAAACATATAGCAAAGATAACAGTGGAGGCCACACCCATAATATTCACGTTTTCACATTTTAAAGTTCGGAGTCGTTATTAAAAAAGGTGGCTGCAGTACACGCCATTACATGTACCGTGGGTACTGTATTTTCCTATATGGCTTGGCCGATTTCTCCATATTCCCCAGAATGCTTTATGGACAGTGTAAATTATACATTATGACATTAAATATATACATTGAGCATCGCTAGATATGCAAGAATGCCCTATTTCTCTGGGGAGTATGTGGCAGACAGAGGGGCGTAGGAACCGGGGGTGTGTACTAGGGTTGGGTATAGTTTGGGTTTCATTCGATACCGGTGCCAAATCGATACTTTTAAAACGGTGCCGGTTCCTAAACGGTACTTTAAGAAAAAGCTCAGCAGACGTTTCATTACATTACTAATGTATATTTAGACCCACTGCTTTATCGATATATAACTGACAATTTATTAGGTTAATCATACGTACATTAGATTCGATTTTATTACATTGATGATGTACATTAAGGTTTTTGCCCATATGTTTTCTTAACTGTCAGGGCTTTATTGCATTGTGCCGTATGTGTCGTATGCACTGTTAACGGTGAACACCACATATTTCAGTGGCACCGAAATTCACGGTGTCATTCACTGTTCACGTTGGCACCGGTTATACTCTAGAACCGAGTTTCAGTAGCCAACCCTAATCCTATTGCTGCCGTGAATGTAAATTGCAATGGAAGGCTGACATAACTTGATTGATTCAACCCTTTCCCAGAGCTCCGTATGCCCCGCTCAGCTCGTGCGCGCCATCGCTGATGAACGCGTGAAAGTATCGGAATTTGGCACCGTTTGATTTGACATGAAGCGATACCCGGTAGTACCGACACCATTCGGCCGGTACCTTTAAAAGTACCGACCTCGGTACCCAACCCTAGTGTGTACCCCCCAATATTTCATTTAGTTTCAGTCCATACTCCGCTCCCCTCCAAACTCCACCCCCTATATCAAACACGTTTTATATCCCCAATTCCGAGTAATAATAAGGTGGTTTTGCATATTGGTCTACAGGATCATAAGCTATAACAAATACTCATACAGTACTGTATATGGTAGGTGCCCTATAGAGTATGTGAGCCGTCTGATGAAAAAGACTTGCCTGTATTCTGTATGAAAATAAAGGAGGACTTATGAATGCATTTTGTTATACATGTATTCATCACGATTTATATGAACTATATTTTATGATTTATAGGGCTTTGAAACATATATCTGGTTTTCAAAAAGAACACTTTAATTCTGAGCGCATACTTAATTTGCTTTTCTTATTACGGTGCAGGACTGGACTGTACTGCGTGGTTTTGATCGGTCTTTAGCTACATGCATCAGCTCGGCGTGCCTGGGGTACAGTGACACACAGTGGCCACACTCAGTATTGCACTGGACTGAAAAATACCTGCTTGCACTGGCCTAGACAGTTACTATCCCTGGAGGGCCAAATCCGGTTTATTTGCATGTCTCATGAAAGCTAAAACAGAGTTCACTTTTCCCCTTTTCTTTGAAAATACGTGCAGAAATTAGTAGCAGCATTAGTTCACAGCATTTTTCATATTTCACATATATTTATTATTCATTTAAAGATTTGTGGACAAAAGTCTCATAATCTTCATAGATATGAACATAAAATTTAACCCTGACCCATGGGGCAGTAAAAACAGCTCCACTTGTTGCTAACTTCGCCCTGGTCTGTGCTAGTATTTCATCACAATTTTGTAATGATAATTTAATTTCATTAATTTTAAAGTAACCAAGAATGCTCCACCCCTGTTGAGTGTATGGTGCAGTGATTAGATTAATCAGTAATGATAATCAGTCATATTAGTTAAAATGATTAGTGTTAATACTGATGACACTGATGAGTAGTTGGAGTAATCAGCCACACCCAAAGGTAATTAAAAGGCTTTTATTTCCTATGTGTTTAGTACAGGGCTGGTAACACACATGGTAATTCTTATTGAGATATTTCATATTTGGTTCCCTTTGAGTCTCGTCAAAGATGGCCGCCGCACTGATGTTCTGTAATACCAGGCTTGTGGGAGCAGTGTTCTGCAAAGTGTCCCTGCGCCAGGGAGATAGCATGCGATCCACAGAAGGTACAATTACTGACATGACATCACGACACTGAAGACGGGAAGAAAACCAAGCAGGAGGTGGAGCCCTGTCCCTTTGCCTTTTGCCGAGGAGGACAAATCTAAGGGGGGGGTGTGGGACTGATGGCAGAACCGGACAGTCCTGTGCACTGAGGGAGTGGTGGAGGAGAAGGAGCAGGAGGAGGCGTGAATTAGGGCAAGGAGATGCCAAGAAGGGTGGAGATCGCCACCATGCTGGGTCGCACCAGGTTTTGGACAAGACACCATACGTATCCTCTGGTCCACCACAGAAGCCCCAGATGGACAGTGGGTCTGGTCCCTGGTCTGCCCCTCGGAGACTTTCCGCGTTGAATGAGATTATGGAGATGCCGTAGAGTCCCCTTCCCTCTGTCCTGATGCGGCCTGCATTCTCAGGTTGACACTTAACACTGATGGATAAATTGCAATGCGCTCAGAGGATTCAAAGGGTATGTGGGGTGAACCCTCCCCCTACCCGGTGTGTGTGAAACAGAGGCAGGTAAACGACACATAGTGACATGGATAGAGAACATGCTCTGTGTTTATCCCTAATTGGCAGCACAGTGTCCATGATCCATGGAAATTAGACAAATGGGAAGCAGCAAGATACCAAGGAAATCACATCCATGTTGAGAGTAGAAAGCTTATGCAATCTCATAGATACAGATTAATTGCTATGAATACAACTTTCCAAATAATAATAATAACATCCAGTGATAATCACAGGGATTGCGAATGTGATTTTATCTGTCCCGTAGTCCTCATTTTTAAAGTTTTTTTTATGTAACCTAAAGGTCCGTGAACCTTTAATCCAAACACACACTCAAGTTCCTTGTCATGGCAGATATACACCATCCATTTTCTGGGCAACTTTGAGCTCCCAGAATCAATAAACCCCTTATATTATGTTAAAGTCTGTCTGAAACACATTACACTCGATGAAATGTGACCATTCATTTGACAACTATATCATAATTTGCTGAAGAATTTATCTGACTGAAATTAATACATTAATAAATATTCACATGTTATTGCAGTGTTTCTGAAACTTGTCTTCGGGGACCTCTAGATGGGAGGGAGCAAAGATGTGGACTGTCTGGCAGGAAGGTGAGAGGGATTAAAACTGTGGACCATCTGGGGGGGTCCCGAGGACTGGGTTGAAAAACACTGTTACTGAAAGGAATGTTAATGCATTATAACACAATTAGTTACCTCATTTGTTCATGAAGGTCGCCTTTAAGTGGTACCTCATGATAAGATATTGTATGTGACATTTACAAAGGAATATTTTAAGTTCCCTAAAATACACTTATACTCTTATGGTAATATAATACCCTTTAAAGTCGTTTCATGGATATAAATTGCACATGGCCCAAGAAATTTAGAGACTTCACACCTTCCATTCTATCATTTGAGAACGTACACAATCTTTCTCAAAGTTACCAAAGAAGCAGGAGATGAAGATGAATGAAAAGAAATGAACATAGAAACTTTGCATTGTTTTTTTCTGGTTAAACATGGTGCAAACAAGTGACACTTAGAGAATCCTAAAGTGAAAAAGCTTCAAAATTAAAAAAAAAACCCAAAATACTGCCGCCAGCTTTACCGAAAAAAAGAAAAGATGTAGAGTTTAATGAGCTGAAAGACAAGATGGGCACAGAGACCGGAATGCCAGGGCTGGTCACAAGGCTAGAGCAGGGATTCGAGTGACGTTCTCTACAGAGCTGTTAGTGCTTAGGTCATATGGCTTTTGTTAATTAGCAATCCCGACGCACACACACGCACAAATGTATACTTTAGTCAGATGCAGTAAATGTGACCTGTGCCACAGGTAATCAAGTATCCCACACAAAACACGGCAACAGTAAAGATAACTAGAATAATAGAGGCTTCTGAACAAACAAACAAATAAAATATATTTAAAAAAAAATGACATGAGCTGAAATGTTCAGCAGCTTCAAGGAATGTCGTATTAAATCGGACCCCAGCCCCAATAAAACGGCATGTCCATCAGATACGGTACTGAATGGACAAATAAGCGTGGATATTAAAAAGTAAAGAACGAACCGGAACATAAACTTCTTAACACAGAAAGACAGCAAGCATGCGACTACGTGAGTTCACACACGGCACAAAACACCAGTCCTGTTCATATGTAGATCAGGCATAGACCTATATTATCAGTAACAATATTATTATTTATCATTTATATTTCACATTCTTCTCCTAACCCATTCATGGAAAATATTCAAGAATTTGTTTAGAAAATATACAGTGAATGCATCTTCTCCCTGTGTTCTTATTAAAATGACAAATGGCACGCAAGTACACAATCAAATTTTGCTTCATCTTTAAAACATGCTACTATTTACAATAGTCTGTAGAAACATGCAATATTAACAGATGTAGTTTATATATATATATAGTTATTATATAATAAATATATATAGTTAAAACTACACACCATTGGATTGTTCATTTGCTTGTGTGGTGTAGTATCTTATTTACTGTCGCCTCTCTGCATTTTCGAATGTAAAAGAAATGGGGGGAAAAAAGGGCTCAACGAAGATTGAGGAATGTCACTTATATGAATATAAAATATAAAATTATTAATATTAGACAACTGCTCTGAAAACAC
Source organism: Petrocephalus schoutedeni (assembly GCA_026780765.1). Lineage (NCBI taxonomy): Eukaryota > Metazoa > Chordata > Actinopteri > Osteoglossiformes > Mormyridae > Petrocephalus > Petrocephalus schoutedeni. The sequence goes on from JAODKL010000038.1 coordinate 11,447,769, forward strand.
TCACTTGGAATAGTGTGAGTATGCATGTATATTTGTGTGATGCCTGTTATTAGAGATATGGATGAATGAGGTGAAAAAAGCACCAATACATAAATAACACACACACACACACACACACACACACACAGTACTAGTCAAGAGGATACATCAGCTTTTAATGTATTACTCCATTAGTCTATATTTTAGCTGTTATTCATCTTAAAATTAAAAGCCTCGAGTCAATGAAGTAGGCATAAAACATATCAAACATTGCTATGGTCAAGAGAAGTGTTCAACATCTCAAAATTTTCTCAAATTTTAGACTCTTCAAAATGGCCCCCCTTGGCTGACAGCATTGTAGACTCTTGGCATACTCTGAATGTAGCCACCTGGAATGCTTCTCCAACAGTCCTGAAGGAGTTTCCTGAAGAAAATCTGGGCACAAGTTTGCTACCTTGCTCTTACTCTCAAATGAAACTCATTCCAATCCATCTCTATAGGGTTTAGGTCTGGGGATCGTGGGGGACCAAGCCATCTGTATCAGCATTCCATAATACAGTACTTAAGTAGCCTTGAGTTTATCTTGTTCAAATAAAAAATATTTTCAGTTAGTGTGTCCAGAATTTCGACTCATACTGTGTGTGTACAGTACTTTGCAAAAGTCTTGGGCTGTCAAAGAAAATGTTTCATGTTATTTACATGGGTAGTAAGTTCTCCAAAAAGTTACTCATGCCTTGTTGGATGGCCAGATAAACACCACTTTGGTTCCCAAACCTCTCCTCAGGGGCACCTCAGCCATTCCATGTAATTTTCATAAAATTTTATCACCAGCTCACAAAATTCATTAATTTAATTAGTTAACAAAAGTCAATGAGATATTGATTAGCTATATGCGGTGTGTTAATGGCCAAAAAGTACATGGGTGTATTGGATGGTTGCTGCAAATACTCTACTGACTTTAGGAGAGGTTTTAAAATGACTATTTTGGCATGACGGACATAAAATTATAGTTCTACACCAACAAGATCATTTGAACATCATTTTCTTTGATGGCGCAAGACCTATACGCACTACTAGATGGCGCACTATATACATATATTAGGGTGCCAATGAAATAAATGGGAAAATTTAAAATACAACTTTTCTATGCTCTCACCCCCAAAAGTTTTCCTTTTGACCCAAGTGTAAAGCAGAAAAAAAAATCAGGGAAATATTTTAAAGGTTACTGGTTACACAAACAAACAAACAAATATGATCTGCACCCTGTTAGATCCTGTCTGGCACAACACTGTATATCGCAGTATTTAACTGCATTTAACTGACAAATGCAGGAAACCAGGAGTGCACTGTTTACTGTTTAGTATCTTTACTTATTTATTGTTTACTGCTCATTGATTTGATGCAAATAACTTGTCTTCTGCTCTATCAGACTGAAGTTGCTGAGTTTTCCAAGTTTTAGTCTAAATTGAGATTACAGGTATCTATGCTAATACACTTTGTGATTTCATTTAAGGAATTTTTGCAGTTAATTACTAGTTCTACTGGTGTTGCAATGTAATACACAGATTACACTCTTTCTATTCTATTCTATTCTATTCTGACTTTTACTGATTGATACTTAACAATGAGAATGCAGATTATAGACTGTAATCTAACGCCAGTGTGGACATTTCCAAGCTGTTCTTTATGCGTCTTCTTTGTGCATCACTCCGGTGAGCTGTTATGGGGGCTTCAGCCCCATCTGCGAGTGGCAGCAGACATGAAGTTTGGCTCATAGGAGGCGTGTCTGAAAGCATCACAGATTCAAGGCTACTTTCAAATTTGCAGGTCCCGGGTACCTACGTCCAACTGAGGAAAAAAATCTATTCAACAAATTGTAATTACTGCTCAAGGAATGCTGAGTTTTTGGACCAAAGTAAGAATTCCCACACGACACCAGCCCCATATCATTAATGAAATTAATGCTGTAAATGCAGATAGATTTTCTAGTGTCTTGACTGTATATATGGTCCAATAAAACTGGGACGTGAGCGATAACAATATGCAAACTGTCATTTTGACTGGCACCATAATATATGCTTTATATATATATATATATATATATATATATATATATATACATACACATACACATACACACACACACATCCTACTGTATGACTTGTAATGACAGAGAACATAAAACACATTATAATGAAAGATATGCATTATGAGGAGTTGAGGTGTTTCATGCATGCATTTGATATGAATTGTCTTGTCTGATCTGCACAGTGCAGTGAGAGTGTGTAAATGTGTTTTAAAGGGAAATGCTTATGTCAAAAAGGAAGTCCCCGGTGCACTTTTCGATGCTATATAATTTTTTTCTCGTCTGTAAACTTACATTTACTGTTTGGCTCATGAACCCCAGGGACCTCCTGAATTAATACATATTTCACAAAAAGATGTATTGATTGAATGAATCAAAATATAAGATGAATTACAAACAAAACATATAAATGTTGTCACAATGGATGATGAACAAACCAAGAAAAAAAAAAAAAACAGGAAAAAGTCCAGTCCACTACAAGATTTTTAAAGCTTAAAATTCTTCTAAAAGTAAGTTTAACATACAACCCAGTGTTTATTATAAAGTGCTTAAGTGATACATTTAATGTGAAAGTAAAAAGCAAAAACAACCAGGCTGACTGGTAGGATTTCATGGCTGTTGGAATGGTATATTTTGAATATCATTTTTGTACTGAAGGCTTGCTACACTTTTTTTTTCTTCACTAAATCAACAACTACATAATGAATTACCACTTAAGCCAGGCGAACTGCAGACATTGAAACAGGAGGTGATAGCGTGCAGGCAGTAGGATAGACTACTAGCAAACCAGGTTTGCAGGGTCCTTAGAATCTGGTCCTTTACAATGAGATTCGGAACAACATTCCATCCAGTTGTGGAAGACACGGTTCCCCAATACATGCTAAAAATTTAACCTAAAAAAAGTTAAGACTCATAAAGGATTATAAATAAGTCCAAAGTAGTTGCTTCTCTGCTGATCACATGACCTGCCTGACCTATCAGATTCAGTCTCTGTCCGTGCTGAAGGCACTGGTAACTTTGGCCACCTAACAACCAATACCAAATAACTCAGCTTAACATTAAAATGATATTATTTCTTATAAAATGTTTTTTGTCTTTCAACAAATAAATACATTAAAATATAACAATATTTGAGCACTGTGAACATTCGAATGTTATGAGATTTGAAAGGCTAGAGTCACATTAACACTAGGTGGATAAACACACCACTGGCCATTATTTTGCACTTTACCAGTCCTTTTGAAAAGTTTGGTCAGTTATCTTCAGCTACCTTTCCTATCAGATACATTATGTCAATTATCTTTTTGTTTGTATTATGTGTTTATCAGCAATTTCAATATATGCCCTTAAAATTTGTAAACATATAATTTATAATGGATTCTTTGTTATTATCGCTTGAAAAATTGGTGCCAAAATGGCCTTCTCTTACACCATTGTTTACCACAGAGTATATGACATTATACTGGTTAAAATTTAGGGTCTTAACTGTGAACCCATCTCAGTAATAAAAGTAGTAAACCTGTTAAAATAATCCATCAGAGATACTGCTGCCAGACATAATGCCTTTGCTGTCATCTGATTTTGAAATGTCTGGAAGGGTATGTATTTATTTAGACAGAGACATTATTTATAAGTTGCAACCTACTGTAGGCAAACAGGAGATGAAACAGGAGGCAGTTTCACTCAGGTTATTCTTCCATTTTCTTGACCACAAGAATGTATCGTGCGGATGTGACTCGTTGAGACCCTGCTGGAATCATGCCCCACAACATCACCCAAGTTATCAGCATGCTGATTCTTCTTCATCGTTGCCAAAGACTCTTGATAAGGGCCAATAACACTGGGACAATGTTAAGGGGATATGTCATCTCAGCTGTGCTGCTCAGGTTTTCACTGTGCTATACAAACACCGTGCCTCCATCCGTAAACATGACGCTAACCATGTACATTTTCATGTTGGGGCAGTGTATGGCTCCTGTGCCTGTGATCAGAAGGTCGTTGGCTCAAATCCCAGACTTGGCAGGGTGATGTCATCACAGGGCCCTTCGAGTAAGGCCCTTAACCCAAAGTCGTTCCAAGGACTGTCTGTCCTGCTTTCTCGAAAATGTACATCGCTTTTGATAAAAGCTTCTGGTAAGTAAATAAAATGTAACGTCACACGTTTGGTGGTGAAACAGCCAATTGCATTGTGGGATATGCCACCGCCATCCGTCCCGTAGTGGGCGACTGATGTACACACAGGAAAGCCAAGCCGGCCGAGCGCTGAGTGAAGCTGCCCCTGCGGCTTACCGAAGAGCGGACGACCCTCAGGCGGAGGGCTGGCTTGCCGCCGGAGCCGAAAAAGACGAGATCATGTGATCTACTCCCCAGAGCACGCGGTGCGGCCTCCCGCTATCACGGAATGCATCATGAATACACCAAAGGGAATCGTTACGTCCTCTTCCAGCTCACCGGACTCGATGTAAACAAAAAAATGTGTTTAACTTCCGCTAGTCGCTCATTTTTGACTGTGGCTGCTGTGGCTGTTGGTCCACAAATCTCATGCAGTGTGGAATGTCAGGTTAACTGGTTAGCAGATTGGGAGGGTGGCGTGTTGGGGCGGGGGGCGCGTTGGGGGCGGGGTTACTTTTTGCCGGCCAGACCCGCTAGGGTGGCGTCAACTTCCTCCTCAGGCTTCAGAGGGTGCCACTGGGCGATGGGCCGGCGTGGATTGGCCAGCATGTCCGACCAGTGCCTGAGCTCTGTACCAGTGGCCTGGCTACCCACGAAGATCTTTCCGATGGCATCGTTCTTGCCAATCTTGTCATAGTCCAGAACCGTGACGACGGCTTGAATTTTCTAGCGGATAAAAAAAAATTGTAAAAAAAAGTTGGTATAGCTGACGTCATGGAACAAAACATTGGATCATATTTCCAGCCAGGTCTAGCTTTAAGTAGCTATTCTTTGAAGTATACTTTTACTAAATGTACATTTTAATAAGTAAACTATTTAACATTTTCATTACCCAACTGCATTACAAAAATCACCTTTGCTGTAAAATTTCATATTGTGGTGCTGTCCACTAGGGGGCAGCCTGTGGCAACACTGTACCATGCAAGGACTCCGTAGCAAGACTCTTAGTATGAGTCATTAGTTACAGTGGATTTTACTTGACTGCCAGAGGCAAAGCACCTCACTGAGCCTGCTTCACTGTGGAGACCGCTGGGTTCGGGTTACTAAACTGAAAACAGGTGGCAGTGAACCGAGTGGCACACAAGGACTCGAAGGTACCTGCATCTGCTCTAGAGGAATCTCAAAGCTGAAGGACTCATTATAGTAGGGGTTTAAGGTGTTCTTCTTCACCGTGGTCTTCTTCTTCTTCAGCCTCTTGCCATTCTGCAGCAGGTGGATCTTCACGTAGGGATCTGGGTTTGAGGGAGAACATCAGAGATCTAAACTCAACGAATTAAAATACTGTGAAAGTCATCCAACATATAAACCAAATGTGCTTTGTTTTTAAAGTATCTTGTGTATTTCATTGATAAATAGGATGCTTTTTATAGCCATGTGCTTGAGTAACGGTACCATAGTAGGCTCTGGATCAGCGCTGGCCAACCCTGCTCCTGGAGAGCCACAACCCTGCAGAGCTTAGGTGCAGCCCTAATTTAACACACCTGATACTGATAACCGGGCCCTTCAGAAGCATTTCAATTAGAGTCAGCTAATGTTGAAGCAAAGGTTATTAGTTAAATTAGGGCTACACCTAAGCTCTGCAGGGTTGTGGCTCTCCAGGAGCAGGGTTGGCCAGCCCTGCTCTGGATAATCTGGATAATTTGACTGCAGGCACAGTGTTCTGAGCCATGCTCCATTTTCGTCCTTCTCCAGAAAGTGAGCTAATGCATCCAACATCACTAATTTCACCTGGACCAAAGCTATGGGTCATGTTCCTGGTTTAAGTACCCGCCTGTTGATGTGTGTTTATACGCCACAATTTTTCAGAAATGGAGCACCCCCTACAGGAGGCTGTGAGGAGGCCTCACCCGACAGACCACCGACATCCATCTTTTTCAGGTTCTTGGCCTCCAGGATGCAGATGGTGAGCTTGCCAGCCGTGGGCACGTAACGTAGGGAGATGCAGATGTCACCCAGCTTCTCGGGCTATATGGGACAGGGGTAGCAGTATGAGAGAGGGGACAATTAGCATGAATTAAACTACGACAACAACAACAACAACAATAATAATAATAATAATAATAATGAGAAAACACCCACAATGCATCAGAAATTAGTGCAGTAAAGTTTGCCCTAAGTAGCGCTGAAAAGACATATTAATTCTGTCACCAGGCATGCTGGACTAATTATTTCTTCAGCACGCATATTAATTATCCTTACATCTGACTCTCATTAAATTGGGTGAACAGTCTAATAATTTATCAAAAGCACATGCTGAATATCCATTATGTGTCAGCGTTATTTTAATTGTAACTAGTAAAAAAAAATTTAACCAGTTAACTGACACATCATTCATTTTGACACTGAATTATTTTTGTCAGTTAAAATCGTGTTTATGCATATTTTATCATTTATTACTTTTTTCAAACATTTATTACTGTTTTTGCAAAATAATGTCAGTTAATGTCAATTTCTCATAACTATGATTCTCTTGAAAGTGGAAAGAAAAGAATGGTGACTAGTAAGCAGTTCCCATATTTGCAAGTAAACTTGTAATGTTGACCACAGCGCCGTCTGGTGGCCACACTGGACAATGGCACCTCCTGAGTATTACCTCCTCCTTCTCTGCACTCTCCAAGTCCCTCCACTCCTCGATGGGCTGGCCCAGGTCGACCGTGTTCATGGGTAGCTTTACCTCCCCGATGATGTCGTGTTTGGAGAAGCGGTCAAAGTCATACACTGACATGACCAGGGTCTTACCACCCAGCTCCTGGTAAGGAACCTGTGGAGCAGAAGCATAAGACAGGGGGCGCCAGTGAGGCTGCCTTTCAGGAACACTGGACATGCTCGGAGAACATTCTAGAAGAAACACAGCACCCACATAGCTGTATCCTACATAACGAGAATGACTACAGATGAAGAATCCAGTTTATTGGATGTTAATAAAGCAAATTAAATAGGGGTTAATTTTCCACAGCAAGTTAAAACCACTTTGCACACCAAAGTTGTGCTCACTTCAGCATGGAGTATATTAAGTCAACAAATATCCAATGTCCAGATCAATCGATACACTTAATGGGCAATGACTTCATAAATCAGAATGGTGGGTTCCAGCATGTCCTCCTCTCCCAACACAGTCATCATCAGAGTCCCCATTCTAAGCGAATGTAACACACTTAAATGCCAGTGAACTAAATTGTGTCGAACACGCCTCTGCCAAAGGAGGGTGGGTCAGTCGTGAGCGGGTGCCAACATTGGCTTAAGGATAGGTACAGAATACATAGATTTCAGGGTGGTTTGAATTGGCTGATGTGTGGCTCTGGGGATTTGGAGTGTTCTTGTGATCTGAAGGTAGCCAGTTCAAATCCCCAGGCTGACCGTTTGAGCCCATTCGCTCCAGCGGCCCTGTCATATCCTGCTCTCTCATCTTTGCCCATATGTCATCTAGGACTCCTGCTAGATAAGTAAATGTGAAGTCCTTTCTAGGTTCACACAGTGGGCTGTTTGATCACTGCACATCTCTAAAGGTGGAAGCTCCAATCCCACCTCCTGGTGGAGTTTGCATGCTCCCCCCAAGTAATAGGCTTCCGTCTGGCACCTATATTAAAAAGTTTGTTCCCCGATTTTGAGTAGTATCCATCCATCGGCTTATCCCATTCAGGGTGGTGGGGGGAGGGGGCCCCGGAGCCTATCCCAGAGGCCACGGGTAAAAGGCAAGGAACAACCTTGGATGGGGTGCCACTCACAGGCCATTCATTCACACCTACTGGCAGTTTGGCAACTCCAATTAACCTCAGCATGTTTTCGGACTGTGGGGGCAACCCAGAGTAGCTGGAGGAAACCTCACAACAACACATGGAGAACATGCAAATATCCTTGGCAGAGACTAAACCCCAGATCCAAGTGGTGTGAGGCGCCATTAAATTTTATTTAATTAATTGATATTCTCATAAGGGGCGGCACGGTGGCGCAGTGGGTAGCACTTCCGCCTCACACCTCTGGGACCAGGGTTCGAATCCAGCCCAGTTCC
>JAODKL010000038.1:11472692-11483442 GCA_026780765.1 Petrocephalus schoutedeni
CTGGCGGGGGGGGGGGGGGGGGGGTCACCACTATCACGAAGCAAAGAGCAAAGCGAACAGCCCACTATTGATTTTAAGGCATAGGATTTAGTGGCCAAAGGAATATTTAGTGTGTCTCCCAAGAAAAACGACCTTCCTTAGATGTCCCCAGTTTAACTATACAGACACATCCTTGGGATCAAAGGTGCCTTAGTTAAATCAACATATGAAATTATAACTGACTATTACGCTGGTTTAGCCTCTCCAAAAACTAAAATATTTTCCTTTTTCAACATTTTTTTTAGTATATCAATAGCGTTAATCCATTATGGTCATTCTTATACTGTATAAAAACGTTTCAATTTGGCTGCACTCATCAAGAGTACAACGGCAGGGTCTTCCTGGGACCTATGAACCTCTTGGACCATTCACTGGTTCACATCTTGCATAACGACACAAAGCACCCCTCTCTTTCCGAGAGGGACGTGACACAGCCATGGATATTTCCTCCTATATGATGCGGTTCGATTGTTCTCAGTATACCCCCTTTTCCATCTGCGTCTATTGGGAAAGATATAGAGGTGAGCTATTAACTGCCAGAAGGTCATCCCACTATTCCCATGATGCCTCCCGAAAGCATCTGCGTCTCGGGATTCCTGGGATGCATCTCTGCACTGAAACGGCAGAACAGCAAGAAGAACAAGTGGAATAAATCCGCAAGACATTTTTGTGGTTTACGCAGGATATTTATTCGGTAGGGAAAAAAAAGAAAAGCAATATTCTTTAAGATTGTGGCACGTTCGGGGAGAAACAATCTAGCACGTATGATTCAGTTTACAGAACAAAAGTAAAGACACGTGATGGCTTCTGGGAGATTGGATGGCTGGATATCTACAGCAGGGCCTCACAGGGTGTGCACTGATGGAAAGGTGTCCCAGACGAGCCGGGGTCTCCAGGGAGACACAGATGGAAAGGTTACAGCATCGCTGTTCAGTTTTAAGCTTTACTTCGTCACAGTTATTGACGCCGCTGAGCTGAACCGCTATACCGATCTGTTCACCGTTTATCTTTTTTACCCATTAACTCGGGACATTCCGACAAAACATTAAATACTGAGTCTCCAATCTCTCTGGAACTATTTAACACATCTTATTTATTTAGCAGATGCTTTTAGCCAAAGTAAGAGACATTTCTCAAGAGGTGGGGGCAGTCAAATCTCTCAGTCACCCTTCCCTGTCTGCAGTATTGAAAAAGCATTGTCAACCAGTCCCGGGAGCAACTGGCCATTAAGGGCATTGCCCAGGGACCCAATGATGACATCACACAGCTGCCTTGGGGGTTTGAACTGACAACCTTTGGACCAGAGTCTCTGTGTTTAAACCCACTGCCAGAACAAAACATGCTTTAATATTCCCCTTAGCGAGTGTGTGTGAGAATCAGCCACTGTAAACCTTGCCCTGCACTGTCCTGGTTAATAACCAAAATAAAATGGCGGCTCCTTTAACCCACAAGCTGTTTCCTCCGACAGTATACTACCCACTGCTCGATAATTCGCCTCCCGTTCTGCAAAAGGTGATAGGACAGGGCTGCCTTCCCCCTCGATAAGCTGCGAGCATTAAAAGTGACAATGACTGATACCATTGTCCCAAAATTGCACTGCTGTGTACTTTTACTTTAGAGGACGAGATCTGATTGGACGATAGGGTGCTGGAGAGAGCGCCCCACGGCACTCAATTCGTTTTATGGTGCTTTACTAGGAAAAGAATTCCTGGTTCAATAAACAAAGCATAAAACGGAATAAGGCAAGGATTCCGGAAAGGGGGTGGGGGCTGGGGTAATTGAATTTTCCAAACATGTCAGTATCCCGTTACTTTGTGTTTGGGAGGGTTATGTACATGTTACACTGTGGGGACCAAATGAAACTAAACTAAAAATGTCAAAAGTATTGTATTTTGTTTCGTTACTTACGGTCAAGGTTAAAGCTGGATAGGGGTTTGGGTTGGTTTTGTTGGGATTAGGGCTTTTCCCATAGAAATGAATGGATGGTCCCCACAAAGATGCGGATACAAAGGTCTGAGTGTGAGTGCGAGTGTGTAAATTTACGGAGCGTATATGATCAATATCTCCCTGAAGGTGCTCAATAAGGTGGCTGGCAGTATAAATGGGCAAAATGCAAAACCATCACTTTGTATTGTGAGGTGTGGATAGACACGCTGTATCCGGGTGGGGCTTCCTGGTCTGCAGGAGGAAGCTGCTTGGCCAGCGATTCTGGCCACTAAGGCAGCACCTGACAGATCTGTGTCAGCGCAAATGCCACCTTTCACATTAAGGAGGACCCTGTGATGATTAGGGTGGGGGGTGGGGGGTGGCATTGTGATCTTTCTTAAGGGGTTAATCCAGATAAGCATACGGCTCCAGCTCTGCAGCTACAAATACGAAATCATATTCAACTAGTCATGCACACAGGTCAGTCATTAAAAATGCCCCCCCACGCCTCAGCCACAGGGTCATCAGCACTTCCTGAAGGGAACCTCAGCCGACAGTCGTATGATAATAGTTCCTCTGACTTAACCGTGACCTCATATAGGGGCCAGTTCGTTGTTTCTGGGGCTCCACTCGAAATGTACTGCCCAGACAGTTAGGAAGTACAATGAGGATGAGGTGGCTAATGCCAGCTTGTGGGCTGAGTGGTGGCAAACCCTATCGGCGGAGGGACGCCTCAGAAGGCAGCAGACACATATCCACGTCCGGCTCCATGCTGATGCTTCGCTGAGATTCATATAAATAATTTAAGGTCCGAGCTTCACATAAATGATTTAGGATCATCTTTCAGGGCTAAAAAAATGTATTTTTTTTTTCTTTTTCCAGAAAGGAACAAAAAGATGCGAGTGGGCAAGGATAAAACATTTCCATTTTGATGTATTGCTTTGTGAAGTTGGTTTCTTCTTTTTAGATAAGCAATCACCAGAAAAAGTCAACAGCGAGCGGCAGGGTGGCCGAGGAGGGAGGTCTGTCATTCCTGATCAGAGCCAATATCAAGCAGCACGAAATCAAGCAGAATTTAATGATCCAGACTCATAGCTCCTCACAGCTTCTCATAAAGAATGAGTTCCTTCTACTGGAGCCATTTGTAATTTTTGGTACTGTTATGTTTGTATTATTTGTTATTGGTATTTCACTTGTTAATTTTCTTACTGTCCGGGAGCAACTGTATCAAAATAATTTCCTCAGGGATCAATAAAGTATTCTGAATCTGAATCTGAAAATCATAAAGGTAAAACCCCACATAAGCAAAACAGCATTCTCACGTAAAGAATTCATAATCCACCATATAATTTTCATTCGGACAGAAATATGGCCATAAATACCGCTCTCTCTCTGTGGGCTTGAGCGATCTTATCGTAAAATTGCACAGCAGACTACCGACTAGCAGAAATTAATTATTAATGTCTGAATCGGAATGAAGAAAAGAATTGATAGAACTGACATTTTTGTTTCAATATTTTACCTCTCCTAACAGATACTTGATTACACAAAATGTATTAGTTTTTTTTTCCTTAATGAGGGTGTTTTTTCCTTAATGAGATTTAAAGAATCTACGCATCATATTCATGCAAATGTGCAGGCCATAGAAATATATTACTCCTCTGGGCCTCTTACGTGTAGGAATGCAGGTCTGTTTTTACCAATACCAACATAATTCAATGTGACATAAGCATGGACTTCATGGCAGGAGCTGATGCCTGGCCTGTAGGATACCTTGGGGCAGTAGCTGTTGAGAAGGCCGGGATTTTCAGCCACAGGGACACTGGTGTTATAAAATGTGTCCTGTACCTTTAAGCCTGTTACTGGGTGCTGTCATTTTTTGGGGTTGTAATTAATGTTGTGCTGTTTTCGGCCTTCGGCACAAGTTGAATGAGCAGCTAAAAAGCTAGATGCTGCGATTCCATAAGGTTGCATTATGGATATTTGCAGGCTAAAAATCGGTTGCTGAGCAGGACTGGCAATGTGATTGGTCTGACCCGCACGGGAGCCTTATCCAGAATCAGGGAACCATTTTCCATGAGCTTCACATTGTGAGGCACATTCCTGTGTTTCTAAATAACGTAAGGGAGAGACAGGAAATACAGTACTTGATAGGGGAATATCAGACGCGAACATGTCACCTGAAGATTGCGGGATAGCGCATTTAATCATCCAGGGTGGCTCAGCAGGAAGACCTGAACTCCCACACGCAGGGCTCAAGGTTTGATTTCCCCAGCCTCCGCATGTGGAGTTTATGTCTGCATGTTTTTACATCCGGAGTTTCCCCTGAATATCCTGATTCCCTCCTGTGGTCCCAGGGCATGCTGTTCTCTTTTGTGGGGGGTAGGAGATTAGCAGAAATGAATCGCCCATAAGGTATGACAACGTGGGCGATGGGCTGGCATCCCAATGCTGGGATCGCCCCGCCTCATTCCCAGTGTTTCCTAGGATGGCGTCCAAGCTGACTATGACTCTGCGTTGGATGAGCAGCTCTGGAAGAGGGATGCATGACTGAATGTACAGTGTACTGTAAACGGCAGATAAAAAACAAAGCATCAGGGACCCTGCTCCTGGCAGATAACATGCACGTTCTTCTGCTCCTAAATTCCACCGGCAGCTGCAAGTCGCAGCGGTGAAACAAATCCGATAAACAAAATAATATAATAAGCATCGAACGAAAACCGATATGCAGCCAGCTGGTTCTTTTAAAGGCTCTAAAACAAACTAAACAGGCTTTAAAATGCCCTTTTATCTCGGTGTGAAGGACTAGGAGATTAACGATCAGCCTAAGTTTAGAGAACAGGAGATTTCTAGGCACTCAAAGAGAAGGAGAAGTGAAATTGGGTTACATGGATGGCAAGGAAATGGCTTGAATGCGGTTACATGGAGGCGTACGTTTGGCCCTGCGGCGATGACGAGGCTGCTCTGGCAGGTCATCACACCCACTCTGGCCCCAGGGGGCGCTGTGTGGCTCAGTGCATAAGGACACTGTACCCGTGATCAGAAGGTTGGTGGTTCAAATCCCCAGGCTGGCAATCTGATGCTGTCCTGGGGTCCTTGAGCAATGGCCTTAACCCGCAAGAGTTCTGGATTCTGGCTGACCCTGTGCCGTTACACCCCCACCCCCCAAACTTGTTCCTGTATGTCCCACTGAGAATAGACGAGAAGACAATTTCCCCACAGGGATGAGTGAGGTGTCTCTATTTCCACTGCAGTTTTGCTAAATGGTTTCCAAGAGTGATGATATACAATCCTATTAAGGAAATAGGGTCTTTCAGAGGGAAACACCTACATCGGTTACACCAACAAGGTCACACCGCCTACACAAACTCCCATGCCTGTTACTTGAATGCATTTTTCACTCCATTTGTCCTGTCGGCCCCAGCATATGCACAGCTCTCGCGCCGTGACCCCACCCCAGCCGTAACGATGCGGCCCCATCTGCCGGTGGTGGGACATCTGAGCCGGGGCCTCGCCTCGTTCCCGGGCACGACCCGCTTCTCCTGTCCTCCGCGGGACCTCACTTCCCAGCTGGTTCCCGTACTTTGTCCCCCGGGACGCCGCGGGTCCCGGCGGGGGCGGCCTGCATGTTCTCCAGGAGCCGGCCCCTGCGGCGCTCGATTCGCTTTAGAGGTGCGAGCGCTCATTAATGCATCCTTAGCGATAACGAGCCACATTTGTATGACAACATTAGCATTTGCATTTGTGTTAATTAGCACAGTAAATTAGATGATGCTTAGGGACGCTTCCGAAAAGCTATAGCAATAAAGGTCTGCTTCTTCATTTCGGCGGATTGATCGTGAATGGGGTACCTCCGATTGCAGTCGTAAAGTGATATGGCAATTCTGACATATGCCACGCTCCCATTCCACCAGCAGGGGGCGATGGTATAAGTTGATCCTTCCCCGGAAAACAAAAGGCTTGTTTTGTTAGCAGCATTATTCCAGTCAGTAGGTCAGCTGCCATGTGATGAACTCGACTTTTTGCCAGAAAAATATACATGTATTTTGGAAAATGTGGGGTCTCCAAATAGGTCATCTGGAGATAACGTGATGGAGCTCTGAACGCTGGTGATGGACCACTTTCCTTCTGTCAGCCATCTTGCCTAAGAGCATACTAAGAGCATCAAATAGGCATAGACATGCGTCTTGAGTACCAGTTTTCGGATAAGGGCCTTCACAGATAAGGGCATTCCGTCTATATTTCTAGGCTGCTGTGTAGCACAAGGCTTGGGGACCTGAGGGTGCAGGAACAGAGCGATCATATCACTGCTGGGCCTCTGAACCAGACCCTTAATGTCAGCTGACCCGACTCTCTGACCCCAAGCCTTCCACACACATAAATGTAGGTGCTTTACATGTTTTATATTTCAACACCGGCTGGCATGATCCAAATATTTATGGGCTTGAAGGACAGATAGTGAGAAGATCTGGAATGACTGTAGATGTCAAATCTGAGGTCATGTCAGGGTATGTAAAGTATTGCAACTGTGTGTGTCATGTGACACCTTGACGGATTACGATTGGCTACAGGGAAGAACAGGAGAATTCTCTGTGGAGCGACTGTTATTTTCATGTCATTTATTGCTTCAGGGACCACATTTGCAAAACATGCCATGCTTGATGGTTTCAGATGGATGCCTGAACACATAATGAGACACATACAGTGATGAATAGTGGCACGTGAAAAACACGCCCATCCACGTATAAATCCAATTTATATTGACTTAGCAATCCTGTTATAAAACCTGGTCTTGCCATAATCTTTACCAATTATCATCCATCCCCTTGTACGGGATCCACACTGTCACGTTTTATTTATGGTGTAGCGCTGCCTTTGACTGCGCCCTCTAGTGTTCGGGCAAAAAGGTGTTTCCTGAAGGGAATCACAGGCGAGCCAGAGTATTTGACACTATCTCTGAATATCTGAGATAGCAGCTGACAGCTGCACAGTTTTGCAAGTAAAGAAAGTCCACAAAACAAAAAAATAGATATATATAAAGTGATAAGAAGCACCACTAAAAAAAGAGTGATCACAGTTTGACAGGCGAGCTTCTGTCCCCAAAACACAGTCAGACAGTTTAAAGACTCAACCAGCCGTGTTCCATGTTGGCAGAAAATAAATAAAAGAGCATAATTAAAGCTTAACTGTGCGACGCAGGCATGCAATATGAGACTGTACGTTTATATAACAATCAGCGGCTCCTACCACCACGGGAACGAGGCGATCAGATGCGCCACGGTAACTTCATAAAGTCACGCTGTAGGCAGACGCATCCCAGACGGCTGGCGAATATCAGCTCACTGCCCGAAACGCTCCAGCACAGGAGGACGGAGCTGACAGGGGGCAGGTCTGCAGAGCGAGACACGTCCGTCCCCACAACAGCCGCCCGGCCAAACGGCCCCCTCACCCTCCGCGTGGACCCGACGCAAGCTTTTCTAACGGACTTGGCGGCGCCAGCCGTTAGGTCAGGTGTGCGCGGGCCCATGCCCTGACACCAGTGCCGCCCTTACCGGTGAGACGTCCTCGGTGCTGGTTCCCGCGACGGGCCGGCCCATCCACCCCCAGGCACTTGGGCTTAGAGCGTCAGAGCCGCCTGCCTGTCAGCTCCCCGGGTCTCTCCTGTCCAGCCTCACGAGCTGCAGTCTCTCCTCCACTGCAGCACTGCCGCGCTTCCCTCTCTCTCTCTCTCTCCCCCTCTCTCTCTCTCTCCCTCCCTCCCCCCTTGTCTCAATCCCCTCCTCCCTCTCACTCACTTCCCAGCCCCCCCCCCCCCCACCAAGCTCCCGATTTGCCATGCTGCTCACACCCGCTCCACTGCAATCCCCCACCATCTGAGGACGGTCCCAGGGGAGCTCAGCGGCACGCCGTCCCAGACGGGGAGCGGATGCGTGCTCCACGCATGTGGGAGGACAGGCGTCCTGGAGGTGGGATGAGAGCCACGGCACACACTGCAGCACTCCGATCGCATCCGAGCGGCGTTCCGGGCAGGGGGTGTGCCGTAATGCATCCCGACGCGTCATTAGCCCCCTCCCCCCCCCGCCCCAACCCCCAGGTACCCTCTCCCCGAGCCTCAGCCTTGAGCATCCAGAAGTCAACGATCAAGTCAGGCACCCCGCTGGAGCAAATACTGCGTGGTATGTGGCAGAGTCTGCAGAGTGGATTCACCGCTGGGCCCCTGAGCGAGGCCCTCAACCCCAACCGCGCCGGGGACCGCCTCACCCAGCTTTCGCTATCACATGGCACTTTGGGTAAAAGTGTCTGCCGGATAAATGACTGGGAAAGATCATCATGGGGCAGGGAGAGCTGAGGACTTCAGCATCAGCTCTGGTGACGGGGGACTCCGTGGGTCAGCTGGGGGTGTGTTCCGTACTCCGGCCCTACCAGCTTCTGACTCACGGCTCTGAAGGCGCAGAGCGACATAGGTGCCCTAAAAATAGTGCTCAGCAGCTCCGGACTCCATGAATGAGGCTGTTTAACCGTGAGCCGGCAGAGACAGACCCAGCCTTCAGATGGGCCCTGCTCTCCTAGGGAGGTCATGGGAGCCGCAGTCACCCGAATCTGAGGGTGCTTTTCTCTGCAAGAATGCACAGGTATTCCATCCATCCATTCCTCCATCTAATAACTGCTTATCCCACTCAGGGACATGGGGGTCGTCATTGTTGTTGTTGTAATTATTACTATTATTACTACTATTATTATTAGTGCAGGTTACACTACAAGACTCCCATTACCACACAGAAGCTCCATTGACTCCCTTCCTCCGCTGTATCGACCGTGCTCTCGGCCGAGCAGCCCAGGACACCCGCGCGAATGCCGGACGCGATTAGCCTGGCTGGCATTCTGCTCCCACTTTAATGCCCCGGCGTCTTCCCCGCTTCCTCAGGAAGGTAAATGATCCCCGGCAGCCGGAGCAGTAATGGCTGGCGCTGCAGACGATGATGGCGCCCCCCCCCCACCCCCCCCATTAAACGAGTAGCCGCCCCCCCCTCGGTCCGCAGTGAAGTGAAATCGATATGGCCTCAATCACCAAAAACAGCAGAGCAGAGCACGGCTCACGCAGCGCCACTCTACCGCCGGCGTCTGGAGAGCGCCTCACCGGCCTGATCTACACTTCCCGCGCCGGGATTCCTGTCTTCCTGGGGTCACTGTTATTACGCGCAGAAGGAATGCACCGGGAAGATATTAGATTGTGTTCTCCTGGAGCTCTGCTTTACGTATTCAACATTTAACATTCAAAATGAAAGCATTTCATGACCATCCCGAAAGGTGCATCGATAAATACAGAATAGAAGCTAAAAATAACATTAAACCAATATGCTAAAATGGCCCTTCCATAGACAATGTTGTTCTATAAAAAGATCCAGAACAGATTATTATTGTGCACAGCAGCAATGGTGATTATTGCACATATTAGCAGGAAGTGTTATTGCGTACAAGAAATATTGCATGCATACTATGCATTATACAGTATGTATTAAGAGTTAACATTTCCTATGATTTACTGGTATCTCATCTTTAAATCTCTTTCTGATGGTACTGCATAGGCGGAGTTTGATGCTTGCACTTGGCGGGGGGAGTAATAATCTGACATACTGCTTACCTTTTGTGTTAAAGCACATATCTGATGCACACATACCCTATTATTTTGTCTATCTATAGGGCACCAACAAACCAATCTGGAATTTTCACTCTGGCGACTGGGGGAGCACTGTCCTGCATTTGAGAATGGTCCTGACCAGAATAGGTGGCTGGAAGATGGATGGGTGGATGCATGGATGTATGGATGGATGGATCCTCGTCACCACAGTGCAGACTAGAATGATCTACATCTCTTACACTTACACTCCCTGCTGTTATACTCAGAAGGCATGCAGCAGGAATACCCTAGACCAGGGGTGGGGAACCTGATCCATGGAGGGCCGGTGTGGGTGCTGGTTTTTGGGATGATCTCTCAATCAGCCAATAATAAAGCATTGGCTCTCAGCTCTAGTCCTGGGGACCCACTCTTATTGGCTGATTGAAAGGTCATCCCAAAACCCGCACCCACATCGGCCCTTCATGGATCAGGTTCCCCACCCCTGCCCTAGACCTTGATTCTCCTGAATCGACAATTAGAATATTATATGTATAGAATATTATATATTCCAAAATGTAACTATTTCCTATTACAAATCTCTTTATGATGGTTGTTGCTAATACAA
The DNA here is from genome assembly GCA_026780765.1 of Petrocephalus schoutedeni. Lineage (NCBI taxonomy): Eukaryota > Metazoa > Chordata > Actinopteri > Osteoglossiformes > Mormyridae > Petrocephalus > Petrocephalus schoutedeni. Next base: position 11,482,901 of record JAODKL010000038.1, read on the forward strand.
GAATTTCACAATAATTTTTGCAAACCTTGTGCCTCTGACTAAGATAAGATGCATGGATGGATGGGCAATTTTGCCAGAACGGACAGTTTAGATTTGAAAGGGAAAAGGTCAGATTGTCATTCTATGAGGAAGATTGAGGATGAGAAGGAGGAAAGGCCGGCTCCTATGTGTCCCTAGGCGGTTCCAGACCTTATTTAGAGGGGCGTTGGCCGGCTATTTTTTGTCTCAGTCCCCAAGAAAAATTGTTTTTGTAAAACCATTTAGTGATTTGTCCCAGATTTTCGTATACAGTTTGTACCCCAGCTGGGGGTCCTCCCTCCTCTTGGCAAACTTAATCATGGGGGGGAGGTGGCGTCCTGTATCTTTTCAGAGGGCTGAGTTACCTCACCATTGCTGCAACGTTGCTTTGCTCACACATAAACCCCGAAACCTAAAGCCTTCATCTCACACAGTGGTTTGGTAAGCCTGCTGTAAAGGATTCTGTAAGTCTCACACGGAGATGATTTATTCATCAGACTATCCTGTTTTCGGATTTGCCCAGT
>JAODKL010000038.1:11485131-11502796 GCA_026780765.1 Petrocephalus schoutedeni
ATTGCCAGACAGAGACGCATGATTCTTCACTCCAGAGGACACGTCTCCACTGCTCTAGAGTCCAGTGACGGTGTACTTCATAACACTGCATCCGACGCTTTGCATTGCACTTGGTGATGTAAGGTTTGGATGCAGCTGCTTGGCCATGGAAACCCATTCCATGAAGCTCTCTACGTACTGTTCTTGAGCTAATTTGAAGGCCACATGAAGTCTGGAGGTCTGCAGCTACTGACTCTGCAGAAAGTTGGCGACTTCCCCACACTTTGCACCCCAGCATGCACTGTCCCCACTCTGTGATTTTACGTGGCCCACCACCTTGTGGCTGAGTTGCTGTTGTTGCTTCCACTTTGTTATAATACCACTAACAGTTGACCATGGAATACTTAGTAGCGAGGAAATTTCACAAATGGACTTATTGCACAGATGACATCCCTTCACGGTACCACACTTGAATTCACTGAGCTCCTGAGAGCGACCCATTCTTTCACAAATGTTTGTGGAAGCATTCGGCATGCCTAGATGCTTGATTTTATACACCTGTGGCCATGGAAGTGATTAGAACACCGGAATTCAATAATTTGGAAGGGTGTCCCAGTACTTTTGGAAATATAGTGTAGGTACTATATAATGAAATATTATTACTAACTGGGAGACGTGTACCCCTAACATTTAATAACTTCATTCACCCCAATAAATAGGCCTTCTATTTAAATTCGACTATGTATTTAAATTATTATGTTGCACCCCCCCACCCTTCTCCTGTGCTGTACTTTGTAAGGCAGATGTGCCTTGCAAAGAAGCCAATTACCCTTTCAATGAAAATGCCTCACGAAGCACACATTTTACAGATTTCTTGTTTAATATAAGATATATATTAAACATAACTATATATATATATATAGATATATATATATATATATAACATAACTAGACAATGAATCTTATTTTCATCTGTGACAGAAAATGACCATTTAACACATCATTTAGATTTTCATCAAAATATGAAATATCTTTAAGTGACCTCTGATACCCTTTAGAAGAGCAACTGTACATTAAAGGCATTAAAAACAATCCTGACTTGACAGTGCTAACGTGAGGCAGCTCCACGCGATACAAATTGCCGGATTTGAGTGAGTAAAGTCCGAAGATGGTAGCTAGTTAGCTGGTTAGCAGAACATGCTGCTTCAGCATCTCCTAGATAAGGAATGTGTTTATTTAATACTTAGTCTAGTGACCTCAGGGGTGGGCACACAGATGTTTGGTTTGAGTAGTAAACATCACCACCAATGGTTGTACTGGTTAAGGGTTAAGGAGAGACCACCGGCTCTCAGCAACGCAACGGCTTTGTGATCTCCTGTTAACAAAATCAACCCTAAACCCAAATAAGCAAGAACTGCCTTCCTGGACTCCAGAAGCTCATTGCAATTAAGCAAATCAAATTAGGGCTGCCTAATTAGTGAGATTACTGACATTAAGTCTGCATTCCATCGTCATGCTTCTCGGCCTACATGTTAATTAATCTGTCAGTGCTAGCGATTCACGGCATAGTGAGACTCCTTTTATGGGTCTGGAGTAAGATTATATTGAGAGATTATATTACTGTGTCATAACAGTATTCATTAGCAATCAAACACAGAACTAATCAAATAACAAGGATACATTCCCACTCCTTAATGGCCAAAAAAATTCTACTGTATTATGCTTGTTGCCTAATTGAATGCCGGGCTCTAATTTGACAACAGAGATGAAAAGCTTTTAATTTGCAATAATGAAGCTACGTAAACAGAGTTTTGATCAATGATGGTTCAGGGAGGGACCCTGAAGCTACGAAAAAGCACGATCAACGAGGAAAAGCGTGAGATTTTTCTCCAGCGCGTTGACAGGAGGAAGCTGGTCCAGGGAGAGCTCACCATTAGAGTTGACACATACGAATTGGAGCTCTGATTTTGACAGAAATTCTCACTTTGGCCAGAGACATTAATTTGATGAATTGCCAATCAATTCGCAGGCCTGTCCCTGGGCACTGGAGACAGAATTTCTCCTATTTACTGACAATAATAAAAGGAGGCACACTGAAAGAGACCCTGCCCACTTTTCTTTATGCCACACCCCTTTTTTTCCTAGCCAATAGAAATCCATCCTTATCTGCTGTTCGTTTCCCAGCATTCCACCCTGTTTGCCACAAGCAGAACTGGTCAGTTACACTCTGTCCCCATTTCTCCATTTCTGCCATGATACAGCAGGTGGCATCCGTTTCAAGTAATGGACTTGAACAGGACCTCAAGTAAAATCAAGACACAACTGACGTGCTGACGTGAAGTCAAGACACAACTGACGTGCTATAAATATTATACAACTTAGATTGAGGAGCGGTAAAACACAAATTGCTTGGTTAGCATAATTATGCTAATAATGATTCATAATTTAAGAGTTTTGTGACTACCCATATTTTATTGCACGCCCTTAAAACACAAAAACAGATTCTTGTTTGAAAAGGCATTAAGACCTTGCACCTAAAGGGGGATTTTAATTCCACCGTGAATACCCAGTCTGGAAGAAGTCTGAACCTTAGCCTAGATCAACCATAAAGATGCAAAAAAAAAAAAAAACAATCTCGAAAGACAAAGGTCTCCTGCACGTCAAGCAGAACAGGCCGGAAGCTTCTACATGGAACCCCCCCGTAGCCCCTACCCTCATTGGCTTCTGTTTGTGCATTACCAGCCAGTCATCAGTCAGGGAAATTGCCTGAAGGAGTCAGGTGGGCACCGCAGCTCCTGATTGGCTACCACTGGAGCTCAGCATGCACGACACAGCCAGTCATTTATCATGTCCTGACACTGAGCCTGGCCCATTATTTATGCCGCCACTATCCCACTCCCGACCCCCCCCCCCATCTGGAGGGGCAATCCCACCTGGCGGATAAAGGAGGAGGGGTGTGTTCCATTATCCAGTCATCTTTAACTCAGCAAACACATCCATCCGCAACAGTGACCCTGAGTCACTCTGCTAGAGATGCGATCTACGGGGCAGACATTTTGGCCGCTGGGTGTCACAGACTGCCAGTCCCACATACATCTGTTTGTTCAGCAGAACCTTTATTCAAAGTGATGCACGTTTTTGTAATAGCGGGGTCAGCCAGTCCCTGAAGCAACTCAGGGTTAAGGGCCTTGCCCAGGGGCCTGACAGGGCCATCTGTCTGTCTTCCTGGCGATCCGAACCAGTGACACAGCACCCTAACCCACTGAGCTACACGCTGCTGCCTGTTTTTTCCCTTGGTTATTACCTCCTCATCCACGGACAGCATCCCTGCTGAATGGCGAGATATCTCCATATTTATGGAGGAGGGGAGTTCAAAAGTGTATCATGGGAGAAGGCCAGGCCCCAGTTGCAGTAACGGCTCTTTATCTGCTCATGCGGAAGGGGGATTCCGCAGAATTCTGTTTCCCCCTCTCTTTCTCCCCCGCCCCCGACTCACTTTCTCTCCTACTGCTGTGCCCATCAGCTGACTTCAATCTGCCCGCTAGACCGGATCATGTATGGGAGACACCTCTGTCGCATTATGACAGTATCAGTAACCCGCCCGGCATCGCCGTAATAAAATCTCATCTCCTGCCTGGTATGAAAACGAAATTACATAAGCAGTACACCAACACATAAGACTTCAGATGTTGTTAAAATGGGATGAAAAAGCTAAAACCTGCATTTTTATAATAAGTATTTGCAGTATGTTACATTGCCATTGTGTGTTGGATTAACTCAGTGAGATAAGCACTGATTTATATAGAAAACCCACAACTGCCACCTTAATATTACAGTTCCTGCCAAGTCACCTGTCATCTTTGGCTTCTTTATTTAAGCTTTTGAACACTGCCTACGCTTGAATAATCCACAGTGAACAAATAAAATGGGATTAGCTAAGCCTATGTTCATTACAGTACATCTGTACTGTTTACTCGTACCTCACTGGGTAGCTATAATATAGCAGGCTAGGTGTAATTTTCATAAATGTTATGCTGATATGTAACACAAACAGCTGCAGTGGTAGCTTAACGCACAGTCAACTTCTCTGTTCAGCATGTTTATCCAGCTTCTTGATTACAGGAGGTTTCCGGCTGATCATACTCACAGGTTTAACCCCAGTGTCCACAGCAATCTCCTGAAAAAGACAAAATGAACTTAGTAAGACTGTTTTGGTTTGCTTGTTATGTTAAGCCGAACTTGCGAGCATGGTAATCAACAAGGTAGCCAGATACAGTTGATAATATTTTTCATATGAAGTGTTACTGCTGTAAATATGAATATGAGCATAAAATATGCATTACGGTAAATATATTACGATAAATATAACGAGTGAGCCAGGAAATATCGACAAGACAAAAATACATTACATAGCGCTGTCGAGATTAGATGAAATAGTTAATGGTAATTTAAATCGATCTGTAATTTAAATCGCGATTTTAATTAAATTACTTTTTGATTTATAAAATGTTTCAATTCCATCCATCCATCCATTTTCCAACCCGCTTATCCTGTTCAGGGTCGCGGGGATGTTTCAATTCATAATAACAAATGTTTTCCTTCAATACTAAATGTCCTTATGGGAGTTCAAATAATCACAAAACAAAAAGGAAAACACAAGTACCTAAAGAGAAAACACACAAGTGGTATTCTGGATGATGGACCGTCAGAGTAGGCACAATCACTGTATGTGTTGTCTATTCACATCTATTAAATTACCATTAGTACAGAGAGCTTTTTTAATATCTTTTGTCCTTGTAGCTGGTAAGTACACCCATTATTAAAGTCGTAAAGTCACCTGCCTGCTACTTTAGAATTTCCACTGAATAAGTGTTTGAAAAATGTTTACGTCAGAATCCAATGGCATACAGTTTGTTGTTGCCAAAATAAATTTAACTTAAATGAAAGTGTCTGATTGATTTTCTGGAGGAAAATTAATCCTTTAGATTAATTGACCAATCGGTAAAATAGTCCATGGATTAATCGACAGAAAAACAGTCGTTAGTGGCAGCCCTAATATATACTGTACAGCCATCACCATCACATGGTTGCAGCAGTATAGTCTGGTCATTTATCAGACATTTATTAAATGTTGTAGAATATGAGATGGGCTGTGTGCCAGAACAAATTTGCTGAAGCTGATACTGCAAAAACGTGGTGTTTAATTGAGGTGATAGGATACAGACCCCATTACAACGGCAACTTGACCGCGCCAATGGCGGACTGGCTCCCGAGGTGAACCGCTTTCAGCACAAATAACTCAGAGATGCGAGCATTGTCGTCCTATGTATCAAACACACATATATACATATACATGCAGCACAATGTGCTTTGCCCTGATGAGTGTGCTGGTTGGGGCTTCAGTGCCAGAACTAGCGTCTAAATAGCAGCAGCTAGTGAAACCTGACCTGGGAGGCAGGGACTGCGCTCAGGGCAACGTACATTGCAGAGCGTCACAAACTGGACTCGAAAATCTGCCACCAGATTGTTGGTCTCATTTAATGGGATGCAACAGTGGTATTTAGCACCTTTGTCTTTCGCTCTTTAGTGCATTCGCTAAGTAATATACTTGCACGAACTGTATGTGTTTTTTTTCCTTGTCTAATATTCTTGCAGAAACATGGTTTTGAGAGAATGGAAGATTACAGCTCATAAATGTTTAAACTGCTACTCAATAGAACAGGTGAAAAATTCATACTGGTGCAAACGCTTGATAAATCTCTCCTAGAGATTCTAAATTATTTCGTATTTAAGTTTCATTCTGAATGTCTTCGAATCGGAGCAGAATTACTGAAAAAAAAAAATGTAATTATTATATTTAATTACTGATGTTTACCCCCATAAGTCAGGAAAATGTAACTGTAATTGAGAGAGGACATGCACAACATCCCTCAGCATAAATCAATTGAAATCAGTTAGACAATTAGGTGCTTTTTCTATAAATGTGTGAAAATAAAATTCTAACCACTTGATGTCATTTGAAACATCCACCTAGGACATAGCTATACCTAAATATTAATGAAAGAATTAAAGACTCCTTAGTTCAAGTGAGCTCAGCTAATTAGTATGCAACAGTGTGCTGATTTATATATGCTGTAAAACCAATTTATTATTTTGCAATTTTGTTTTTAACCAGATGCTCATATTGAGTGAAGCACTCTATATTTCACGCATCTCCGCTCCTTCAAACGAAACCGAAACTGGGTCAATCCCAAAGGTCAAAGGGCAGTATTGAGAATATCGACTTTGTAATCATCTCTCTGAAAGTCTGGACATAAGAAATCAACTCTGATGTGAAACAGTCCCACTAAGATGCTGCAGATATACTCTGCTCTAATTACATGCTCTACACAGCAATACCCAGAACACGACAGTAAACTCCCACAGATTGTCTCCACCTAATCAAGCAGTTCCCAGAGTAAGCTAAAGCTGGCCAAAGCTGAATTCACATCTTCTTGTGTGACACTGAATCGGGACAGGCAAACAGTGTCATTTAATGAGTGCATTTATGCAATTTCAAGTGAATTGCAGATGTTTGTAATCAAAGGATTTCTTACATGTTAAATCAGTAGATGGTGAACAGTATCAGAAACAGATACAAATCAATCCATCCATCCATCCATCATTCTTCCAGCTATTCATCCACTACAGTATAAGGTTCTTGTGTGTGTGGGGTGGATGCAGCTAATTTACATTACTTCAGAGTACAGGATTGTTTTTGCCATAAAGAATCATATTTATTGTGTGCAATTGATCCTGTTATCGATTAGACTGATACACTGTACACCACGGTCACTTGATTGTATTTATAATAGCTATTACATTCATATTTAGGTCATGTCATTTAAGGTGCAGATCTTCAATACCTACTATGCCAGTTAAAGCCAGGAATGTAAACAACGGGCAGATTATAAGTTCAATGGTTTCGTTACCCTTGGGTTTTACGATATTAAAAGCACAGTACATTGTTCACGGGCTTTTTCAGTTCTGTGAGAATTGAAGAAGCTGTGACTGAACAGCACACAGTGTTCTTGAGGTATAGGTAGTGTGGTATAACATCACTGAAACACAAGGCTCGCTGTCCATCCCTGTGCGCAGACTCATTTTATTCCGCATGTGGAAAAGGCCAGAAACCGAACCACACAGCACGACATATTCACCACGGTCCGGCCCTGCATTGTTAGAGCTGCCCTGTTCAGGGACAGATAGCAAAGAGGGATTATGGGAAAAAAAGACCTTCACAATAACACATGGTGGAGGTTGGGTTCCGGTTCTGCCTGTAACAAAGGACACACAGCTATATAAACCAGCAGGGAGGGTTCCTGGGAATAGAGAGGATCACCTGACACAGTCCCACCCGAAACCCCTCACATCTCACGGGTCTGGATGCCCTGTACTTTGGAGAACTGAAGGAGTTAACTTCCCTCCACGACACCTCTGAGCCATGAAGGTATCTCGTGTCTAATTTGCTGCTGCTCTGCTGCCGTCTCGCTGCTCGTACCCGACGCGCTTTGATGGATGCTCATGGGCTGTTTTTGTAATGAAAAGAGCATGGTAATAAAACCAGGCCAGAGGCTTTTAATTTGTCTGATTGCGGCCGGCCTTCTATAGGGAGCGGTGTGGCTTAAAAAAAAAATAGTATTTCCAGAAAATTCCCCAGGGAACCCTTCTGGGAGGCAGTGATCTGGGTGATGGGTGATGCAGGGGTTCCCCCGATGTCACCTTGGGGTCGCCCTGATAAACCCTCCATTCCTGTGGAGTGAGCAGCTTTGGGCTGAGGCACCCCCTGCTGTTTTGTGGCAGTTCAACCCCCCCACCCCCTTGCAATAGAGTGCAGATAGGAGGTGTGGAACTGACAGAGGGCAAGGCAGCGACACAGCATGAAGCACTGACAGAGGGCAAAGCGCCGACAGGGGCCAAGGTACTGACAGAGGGTGAAGCACTGACAGGGGCCAAGGCACTGACAGAGGGTGAAGCACCGACAGGGGGCAAGGCACTGACAGAGGGTGAAGCACCAACAGGGGCCAAGGCACTGACAGAGGGTAAAGCACCGACAGGGGGCAAGGCGCTGACAGAAGGTGAAGCGCAGACAGGGGCCAAGGCACCGACAGAGGGTGAAGTGCAGACAGGGGCCAAGGCACTGACAGAGAATGAAGGGCTGACAGAGGCCAAGGCACTGACAGATGGTGAAGCACCAACATGAGCAAAGGCACCAACAAAGGGCGAAGCAGCGATAGGGGCCAAAGCACTGACAGAGAGTGAAGCACTGATAGGGGCCAAGGCACTGGCAGAGGGGCGAGGTATTGCTAGAAAGTGAAGCACTGACATAAAACACAGTGTCATCTCACCATTACTTAACTTCCCCACCCCACCTGGCCCCACTGAGAGAGCTCCCCGCAGCTGGCCGAAATAAGGCCCTGTAAAAGCCACGCGCAGGTCCAGCCCGGCCCCGATTAAGAAGCTTAAATGATGATTGCCTCCTTATTTTTAGCTGCGAGAAATAATTGGATGCCCCCCCACCCCAGATATTTGTGGCCCCCTAGGAGAAAAAGGCGCGTGGGATGGACGAAATCCTCCGCTAATTAAGTGACCTGGGGACCAGGCCTTGTTGTGTGAGTCGTCCTCCATGCCTCCGAGATTTAGGAGAGCTGCAGATGGAAATCTAATCCCATTCCCAAATCCCATTCCCATTCCCAGGTCCTGCAAACTAATGAGATATGAAGAGCTCCACGCTGTGAGATTTACATTTTACACATTTATAGCAAGAAAATTCTCTCTGAAGAGGCTACTGAAAAACTGCAGGCAGAGTGACTGAGCTTCGCACTATAAAAACCATTTAGGCACTCGATGAGAATACGTGACATTAAATACAAGCATTACATCTATATCAAATAACATATTTAAAGAAAGAGTGCTAGCATTTCAAAACTAAACCTTCAGTTCTGAGGTGTTGCCTACATTGGTGTTAATTAAATAAGCTTTTATGCTGTTTACTATCTCTGTGTTAAAATATCGTTATTGTCATCTTCAGTTATATGATGCATGGAGTCAGTCACAGAGATGGAATATCGATCTCTTTGGTTGCGGTGCAAAGAAACAGTAATAAATAGCACATAAATATGTAAGACTTTTATACCAGATATATTGAGACGTGGACATAACCGAAAAATATAGCTAACAAATTTAAAAAATACATTTGCACAAGTGGGCAATGAAACCGAATGAACAGGAATGTGGAGTAAATCGATTTTGGTTACAGTATTGTGATTCCAGGGCTGTATGTATCCCTCATGTTAGTAAGCCGGGGGTGGTGTTGAGTGGAGGCTCACAAACCCCACGATCACTATATTATCATTGCATCATCTTCAGGCTCCCAGGCTACTCGACCAGCACATCACCTGACGTCACCAAGTCTGGACCCTAATTGCGGCCGTATGCTGCCATTTGTCTGGACAGTAATCGTGGCTGTTTGGTGCTGCTTGCCTGGACAGTACCCATAGCCGTTTGCTACTGTTTGTCTGAGCAGGAACCGCAGCCATTTACGGCTGCTTGTCTGGGCAGTATCCAAGGCCGTTTCCTGTCTGGAAAGTAATAGCAGCCGTTTGATGCTGTTTGTCAGGACTGCAGTTGTGGCCATTCGCTGCTGTTTGTCTGGAAAGTAATCCTAGCCGTTTGGTGCTGTTTGTCTGGTCAGGAATCGCAGCCATTTGCAGCAGTTTGCCTGGATTGTAATCATGGCCATTCACTGCCGTTTGTCTGGATAGTAATCAAGGTCATTTGCTGCCATTTGTCTGGAAACTAATAGCAACCGTTTGCTACTGTTTGTCTGGTCAGGGATCACAGCCATTTGCAGCTGTTTGTCTGGACCATAATTGTGGCCGTTTGCTACCATTTGCCTGGACACTACCCACAGCCATTTGATGCTGCTTGTGCAGGAATCATAGCCATATACATATATATTCTGAAAAGTAATCTTATTTGCTGCCATTTGTATGGAAAGCAATCGTGGCCGTTTGCTGCCGTTTGTTTGGACAGTAATTGAGGCTGTTCGATTTTGTTTGTCTGGACAGTACCGAGGCCGCTCATTGTCATTTGTCTGGACAGTATCGAGGCCGTTTGCCTCTGTTTGTCTGGACAGTAATCGAGGTCGTTTACTACCATTTGTCTGGACAGTAATCGAGGCCCTTCTCTGCCATTTGTCTGGTCAGTAATCGAGGCCGTTCGCTGCCAATTGTCTGGTCAGTAATCGAGGCCCTTCTCTGCCATTTGTCTGGTCAGTAATCGAGGCCGTTCGCTGCCAATTGTCTGGACAGAAATTGAGGCTGTTCACTGCCTTTGACAGAAGTGTGATCGAGGCTGTTTGCTGCTGTGTCTGGGCAGTCATCATGGCTGCTTGTTGCTGTTTATCTCGGTTCATTTGGTCGCTACATCTGCCAGCAGATGACTGTCTTTGACTTTCATCGTGGCTCCTTAAGAAAGCCAAGAAGAGAAATGCAAGCATTTAAATTATTAAAACGCTTAATATGGAAACGGTCACTGAGTAGATCCATAGATGGTCGTCTTCTCCAGTGCCTGCCAGCAGGATGTGAAATCATGTTATTTAATTTATATGACCTTGAGGGGGGTCAGAATGACTGGTGAGCAGAGAGACTCGCAGTGCGGTTATTAATCTGCCAGGAAAAAAGAGAAAAATAAAGGGGAAAGGACATGGAGGAGAGAGAGGAAGTGAGGGAGTGCAGTACTTTGTTTTCATCATCCCTTACTGCTCTCTCTCATTAGGGGTTTCCCGCAGAGCAGCGCAGGGGCTGGAACCTTACAGCACACATGCATGTTACAGTAAACGCTCTTACACCTCCTCTTTTCCAGAGAAACTGTGGCAGATGCTGCGGTTTATGCTCACGGTTTATGCTCACCGTGACAAATTCACTCACTCCGTGTGCAACCTGCTGTGTAGTATTGTCGATAGATCATTATTTACTACGGTATTCGGTGCAATACCCTTCAATACCCTGACATCCTGACTGTTACTATTAATTGTATTTTATTTTTTATCATTATTGTTTTGTTAATGTTGAAGTGATTTTATACTGTCTAAATGTGTGTTGTGCTACTGTACACCTGCAAATTCTTTTGGGATTAATAAAGTCCATCCATCCCCTCCATCCATCCATCTATCCCTCTGTCTGTCTGTCTGTCTGTCTGTCAGTGACACTGAGGTCTAGGGGTCCCCTCACTCCGTTACAGGTCTGTCCCCAGACACTCCCTACAACCCGCCTCAGCCTTACCATTTTCCTGCTGCATCCACATGGCTGTAAACCCCGCCCCCTACCACACCAGTGCAGCCCAGCTCCCCCAGAGGCACCATGGTGACCGTGGAATAATCATGTTCTTCACTTAAAGGGTAAGCCCCAAATGGCTAGTGGCGAGAAGTGGAGAGGTGTGTGTGTGTGTGTGCATCTCGCTGTTGGGGGGGAACAAGGCGGCAAGGTGGGCAAGCGACGAAAAAGCTGGCAGAGCCGCAATGCAGGGTTTCAGCGCTGAGACTTGAGGGCAGCCGTGATCGCTCGCTCACTCACGCGCACACGCACACACACGCACATCTCACACTGCGCGTGTGTCCCGCTCTCACGGGGAAACCCCAGCTGCTCCCAAGCTCGCGGTGCCCCCGTCTCTTGCCGCATTTCAACGAGCACCATCCCCGACTCAGATGGCGTGTCAGATATTAGATATGCTGGAGGGGACGAGACCTCAGGATTGATATGGGGGGGTAGGCTTGACTTCCAGCTGTGAGAAGCAGGACAGTAAACGGAGCCGGGTAACCCCAAGACGTCCTGGACGGGGGGGCAGAAATGCCAGGACACTTGTGAGCTAGCCACATCTCAGATGTCATCTGTCCTACTGTGAAGGTCCCCATTACGGTGCTTTTAAACACCTGTGCAGTAAGACCTCCTTTTAAAAGAGTGTCAAATGTCTGTGATTTTATTGCATGGGGACCCAAGCTGTGTGAGCCACAGGTGTAAGGCCACCACCAGCCTGCCTGACAGCCTCCAGCAGGGGGCATGCTCATTAAGAAGTTTGAACTAGACTTGGGTTCCCCAATTCTGGTCCTGACGGGCCAGAATCCAAATCCCAGTTTGCAGATTTTCCTACTCAGACACACCTACTTAATTAGCTGATTAAGATGTGTTTCAGCGGGGAAATCTGCAAACTGTGAGAATCCGGAACTGGATAATCACAGACTAGACTGACCAAAAAGTGAGAATCCAGGTGGACAGCTGCCCTCTGGGGGATATAGATCTTCCACGGATAGTGTGAGCAGGGACGCAGATCTTTAAATGTTAAAGATGGCAGCCTGTGATTCCTTCATAATAAAAGGCCATTTCCAGCACCGTGTCACCTTCTGTCAACGTGCTGCAATCTGGAACGTGCTGCAACGTCTGGAATTCTCCAGACAGGTAACATTCACGGTAATCAATGGACACGCCTCCCCAGGTCGGTCTTAACTCTCAATACTCATATTAAGGAGAAATATGATTTAAGGAGCAAGTCTCTGTTACGTGAGATTTGATAACGGCGGCAGACGTCACAGCCGCTACGCAGATCCATCCATCAAGCGCACCCACGGGCGACCGTCCTGCCCGCCTGCCTCGGCGGCCGGCCGTGACTGATAAAATACAGAATAACATCGATACATTGGCACAGTAGCTGAAGCATCACAGCGATATCACACACGGCAGGACACGCCCATCTCCATTCCTATTGGCTGGACCTGGGTTTAACATGCTAATTCAACTGAAGAGGTGAACCTATGGAATCCAAGTGGTAGCCTATGATGGAAGTTGAAGCAGCTTCAATATGGCAGGTGCCTTTTTGATGGGGGTGTCCATCAAAGTAAGCAGAAAACAGGTCAGGTTAAGGAACAGATTTTTTATTATTTATGGAATAGGAATCTGTATCAGTACATTTTTACCTTTAAGCTATTTCTAAGCTTTACTGCCGGCATGATGTTAAAGTATTTTACTGAGATAAATTAATGTCAGCTTTTCCTGCAAATGACTTTTTACCCTTTTATATTTAGATAATGCCAGGAATTTCTGATTCGTGGGTTTATTCTTTCACGCCAATAGGTGAACTTTGCTCCTAGGATTGGATGTTTGGTGTTTTACAGAACAAACATGGACAAAACCTCCAACCACTTCCTCTGTGATACTGTGGATCTCTGTGCCTCCGATCAGAAGCGCTGGCATCTGCCTTGCGACTCGTGAGTCAGGATCTACATCGCGAGGAAGTTACCAATTTGCCAGCACAACAGAATAGAATAGAACAGAATAGAATAGAGTAGGTAGCAGGGAGCTGGAGATGTGGTGGTTAAGAATGGCACCATCACAGATCGGGGAGTTGAGTTTGCTTGGAAAAATACCAAACTGCATACAGGGAGGGGGGTTCTTGTCATCCCCCCATGATGTTTCACAAGCTAAATAAAGAGTTAGGGAATAGAGCGAGAAGATCATAGCTGGCTAATTAGCAGAGCATGCTGCCTAGATAAGGAGTATATTTATTTTATATTTAGTGTAATGACAGTGTGTGGCCAATAGGGGGCCACACAACAGGGGGCCCAAATCTTGGGGGCCCTGAGCAAATGCATGGTTCGAGGGCTGGTAAACACCACTGACCAGATGAATTGGCAAAACCGGTTTTTGCCCCCTGTTTGCTCCCAAGCTTCTGATGTGTTGGACTTTTTCTGCTAGATATAAGATCAAAACAGCCCACTTGTAGCAGGCCGAGGCCCAAAGATCAGCCAAACGGGGACTGTGATCCCGCTATTGCCTTCGTTTATGTGCTGAGTGGCGACGGCCTGAGATTTTATGAGATTTTCCGCATTTGATCATATTTCATCTCCGCACCAGCAAAGAAACCAGCCCCAAGGGTGGGGATCTGATGACTTTGAAGAACTATTGAATACTACAGTCATACTGCAGTTTTAAACACTGAGTGCAGATGCTGTAAAACACCAAGATAAGGCCAGGCCCTAGACAATGGGGATGTGAAACTTGAGGTCCTCAGTGGCATAAACATATAAAAAAGGGTCAAATGAAAAATTCTTGTAACGTTAATATGGTAGCACTTTACTTAAAGCAGTCATTATAATGCATTACACATACCTCCATAATGCATTATAATGCATTAATAAAGTAGTACAAACCCAGGTATAACTATTTATAAAAAGGCATAACACAATATAGTCATGTGTAGTATGCATTATGAATGCTCTATGAAGCTCTCATCTATAATGCACTATAGATACTTCTATATTGCAGTACAAAGCATCCTTATTTCTTATACTGACCATTATAATGCAATATTAAGGTATTTATAGATGAGACCTTCACAGAACATTCATAATGCATGAGAAACATGGCTATAATGTGTTATGCCTTTTTATAAATATTTATAGCCGTGTTTATAATAATTTATGACTTTATGATATGTAATAACAGGTTTGGGTTTGATCCCGGCACCACTGTGGCTGTACATCAAGGCCCCTAATTATATTTCACGGCCCGTATTCTTTGTCTTCGCCTCCCTTTGAAGCCCTGATTTGGCAGCGTCCTTTGAAATGCACCGTGACCGCAGGGGCCTTGCGAAGCCGACACAGACGGGCCTGCGGTAACGGCGCCGTTCTTCGTGCGTGGAGCTGAGGGGAATATATTATGGCCGGCGTCTGCGAGGCCCTTAATCGGGCCACTCTGCCCGCCCGGGATCACCTTGGCGTTCAGTATAAGGGAGCTAATTATCACGCCGGGTGTGTCCCAAACACAAGGACAAAGGCTGGCTCTCTGCTTGCCTCCTTAAGAGAGCAAGAGGAGCGGAGAGTAAGTGTCCATAAGCTCTGGTAGAGACAGAGAAGGTACCATAGACCTCCATTCAGGAAGAAACTGACTGGACATTGGATACAAGACAAAAATGGAGTTTCCCGACACTCGGGGAATGCAGCAAATATCGTGAATGATCAAGCACAGTTGAATTAATCTACTTCTACTGGATTAGACAAGCAGCAAGTACTGTAAACCAAGACAGGGTGATAGACAAGATAAACAAGACAGGGTGCCTCACCAGCACGATGGCTGCCGAGATGCAGGTCATGAGCTGAGGGCGGTGTGTGGCTAAATGTAGAATGTCGTGGCTGAAAAGTCACCAGTTTGAATCCCAGCTGCATCCACATTGGCTCCCTAAGCAAAGGCCTAAATCCTTTTCCTTTGTTTCCAACTGCAAGCCCTATCTGGGGGAGGTGTGACTGGCCTCTGATTTCTAGAGACCCCCAACATCACACTACTTATATGAGAAAAGTACATGAACCCAGTTGTGACCCTCTATGGTGTCCACTGCATAAACATCGCTACCCTGTACACATGCCTGGCGGAGTCCTATAAATTATTTAAACTCGCAATATGCAGTAAACTAAAATGATTACCACCCAAAAGCCATTTTTTGCCTTTATTTATGCTCTTGGAGAACAGTACTCAACCGGAGGGAGTTAAAGCCCAAGCAAAAAAAAAAACCAGAGTGAGAACGAACGAGGGACAGTCAGCTAATTAGCAACGTGCAGGAGGGAAGACTCGTTACTCCAATAAACACTACAGCTACAGAAATGTATATGTGATTCACAGTTACCCAAACATTACCCGAGTATATGAAAATTCAACCCAGCTATTGCATTTTGAATGGAAATATAAATTGCATGATAACAGCTCACAAACCTACTGTAGAATCTACTGTTAATCATAAATGTTTTAATCATGTGGTGCTGCTGTTTAGATCGAGCGGCCCTCTGATCGCAAGATGGGGCTTTTGCGAGAGTAAAGTGGTTCCTCTCCACCCTAGGGCCATAATAAATATTCAGTGCCAAACCACTGTGTCCCTCCACCTGTTTTTTTTTTCTGTTTGTAGATGAAAAAGAAATCTATCATCTCCCATGACAGAAACAGGCGATTAGACTCTGGAATTAATAAACACAAACAGCTGATTAATTGCCTCACTGTAAGTCTAGATTGCTATCTAATGTACCATAAAAATTAGCATTGGTATAACTAATGACAAAAAATGATGAAGAAAGGACTTGGATTTGAAAATGGCAGCAATATGATTGGACTATATCTTATACTTGTTAGAGTAAAACATAAATGCAAATATGGTTGGCATCCATTCCAAAATAAGATTTAGCCCAACAGTATTGTCCCAAATGTCTGGAAAACCTGTACATATATTACGTTGAAGTAATAATATCCAGACCATTTTAAAATTCGTTTTCTATCCAATACAACGATGACAACTGATCATGTTATGAATATGAATTAAGTATAACAACTAATGAAATCCTGTTAAACTACATACTGTTTAAAACAATTCCAGCTAGTCAAAAAGCAATCAGAACAGACATACAGTAAGTGCATCTGATTTTGACTCTGACATTATTTCAAATTATACCTTTCATAGACTAAACCAGCGGAGACATTCGAGTGTGTTAAGACATATTCTGTCACACTACCGCACAAAAAACTGCGTGATCTACATGCATGTATTTGTTTATATCTACAGACGTCGATAGGCTGACTGAGGGCGATTAGGCCTATTGACAAACCATCTGCTGCCACGAGGAATAAAGGTCAATTTGGATATCTCTGTCATTGCCTAAATGCCCAGAAACCAGAGACCCTCACCCCAGTCGCTCCTGTTTTAGAGAAGGAGTGCAGACAGGCTGGCACACTCCACCATCCATTAGTGCTAAATGGATAACAGGATCCTCTGCTCTCACCATGGGCCACTAAACACCTCCAACATGACCTAAACCCCCCTGGGGTGGTGGGGGCTGATGACAGGCTGTGAGTTGCATCAGGAGCTCAGCACGGGCCCTGACTGGTTCCACAGAAAGCTCAGGACCAGTCCATACAGGAAGTACGCTCTGCTCAGCCACCACAGACTGAGACGCCTTGTGGCTCAGTGGGTTACAATGCTATATTTGTAATTGTAAGGTAGTTGGTTCAAATCCCAGGGTCAGCAGACTAATTTCACTCTTAGCGCCCCAAGCAAGGCCTGTAACCCCCCCCTCCCCCAACTGTCCCAAGGACTGGCTGACAGTATAGGATGCTTTGGATTAATTAAGCTAAATGAATAAATCAGTAGAGGAGGTGGGTTATAGGAACCTATTGGCTGTTTAGGATGAAGCAGCAATGGCAGCTTTGACGCTAAGCTAAGAGATGTAAGTGCCTGAGAGTTTAGCCCCTCTGAAAGGCGAAATGATCCATGTGAACTGCAAACAGAGAGGGATTTCACGGTATCAGGCATCATCGGGGTTCGCAGAGGAGCACGGCGTTTGGCTCCCGGTGAAGTCCGCCCCGAGGGAGCCCCCGCGCCCCCATGAAGATCTGCAGGGAGGAGATACTGCGACCTTCAGCTTCACTGCGCATCGGGCAATTTGCAGATAATGACAACAAAATGCCATTTTATAGGAGTGACTTTTCGAATTGGGCCTCGGGAACATGGATTATTTAGCTTATTCAATTCCACGCCAAGGGCGGCACGGTGGCGCAGTGGGTAGCACTTTCGCCTCCCACCTCTGGGACCAGGGTTCGAATCCGGCCCAGTTCCA
>JAODKL010000038.1:11517750-11528528 GCA_026780765.1 Petrocephalus schoutedeni
GGGGGGGGCGGGGGGGGGGGGGGGGGGGGGGACCCCCAGAGATGTCTCAAAAACTAAATAAATAGCAAGCAGTCAGGAGGTGGTCGCGAGCTAGCTGGCCAGCTGAACATGCTGCTTCAGCATTACCTAAACAAGCAATTTAATAGATTTTGTATTTACTGAGGTGACTGTTAGTGGCCAACATGCAACAGACAAATTACCCACTGGGGGTAAGTGAAGAGCTTTCTGGGCACTACTACAAGCTCATCTCCAGGATCAAGGTCTTTATGCATGATCTCCAAGGGGAAGGTGATGCAAAGATTCCCCTCTCGATCAATGACCCATAAGCGTATTTTATCATTATTATTTTTAGTTATTACAGTGATTAATTGTCATTGTGGACACACCACAATGGAATGCGTCCTCTGCATTTAACCCACGCACCATTGTGACACAGCAGTGGGCAGCTATTTCAGCTCCCTGGGGAGCACTGCAAGGTAGTACCTTGCTCAGGGTACCACAGTCGTATTTGTGTGTCGGAGACGTGAACCAACAACCTGTCGATTACACAGTCGTGTCCCTAACCATTGCACCACCATGGTCCCTTATGTCAACTCTACTCAATTTTTTTGCCACTCTGAGCTTAAACTTTGTATAAATATGGACCCTTCCTGGGCAGGCCAACACTGTGATCCTTTCAATGCCATGCACTTGACAATAGCTGGCCCCAAGTCATAAAAGAAGGCAGACGCAACACACTCTTCTTGGTGACCTTCGCTGTTTTCGTAAACATGCATTCTTCAAGACTTAAAGCTGCACCTAGAATACAACTGACGCCATTATAACCGACCTTGGGCTGACAACTGACCAGAATCTTTAAACATATGACTGTTTGATTTTAATTTTTTTTGTAGAAATGTTGCGCCTCCCTACAGCTGTGCAATACAGCCAATATTACACAATATCAGAGAAAATTCATGAAACCTGATCCATGCCCTCATTATTTGAAGAGCACTGTTACTGAACTGGGCTTTCAAATACTGCTCTTAAGAGTTCCCAGCTGATACAGAATTAAGCAGTGAGAATCCTTATTGGAACTAAGGACTCAGAATTACTCAGGCCTTCCTCACCCCTCTACACACAAGCTAATTGTCACGCCATGCCCGTCCGATCCTCCTGTGTGCCACGCCCCCTCGTTATACTCATGTGAATTCCTGCGTTTCCCAGCTGATTCTTGTTTGTGTCATTAGTGCTGTGTATTTTAGTCCGCATTAGAGTTCGTTTCCCCAGTCCGGTCATTGACGTTATCCGTCTCAGCGTGCTGTTCCCTGCGCGTTCATATTAAATCCTTGTTTGCTTACCTGTTGGAGTCCTGACCCTGCTTCCTCGCTCCGCACCTGGCACACGTGACGTGACACTAATCCTGCACTGACATCCCTGTGTGGACTCTGCTTAGGGCTGTCACGATCATGAAATTTTACTTGACGATTAATTGAAATAGTTAATCACGTTTAGTGATTTAATTGTCTTTTTCTGTTCATTTTCTAACACTAAAACAGAATAAGCCTAATCATTTGATAATACACATTCACCATATGAAGAGCTAATAATTTGCATTGAACATAGTAACATATAATTAAAAATTGCATTTCTGTTTGCCGTTTAAGTTTTATAAATGAAAATTGCGCAGGGCAGATATGACATAAATAACAAATAAGAAATAAAATGGTTCTACATAAACATTTGGTGTTGTCGACACCCGACCCGAACCATGTCCGTGATTTGTACCTCGCACATCTGCTCATGAGCAGCATTGTCAAGCATTTCAGAGCAAACCATATTGTCTACATTTACAGCAAACTAAGCCAGATAACTTGTCAGATTTAAGGTAGTCTGGGCTAAATGTAACTGACAAAGGTAAATGCCATTTAAACTGGGGTACCTTAAATCCAACAAGTTATCGGGCTAAGCCAGAAATCCAGCTTTGTGAATCATGATACAGGACCATGGTATTTATGATTCCACTGACTGAAGAAAATTATTTGCTGGGCATCTACTTCCAGTGTTTGTACCAACTCTATTACTTAAATATCCCATATATGAAATGTTACTTTATATTTCCATCATCTGAAATTGCTGCTATTCACTGACATAGATTTGGTATACTTATAGTTTTGGTTTGCTCTGAATTGAAATATGAAGTTTGGCATATTTTGTGTTTGTTTCAACCATAATTATATCACCTCAAATCAATTAGATCAAAAATAATAGAATAACAAAATAGCACACATTTCTATACTTCTTTGTCCAATTGGGAACCTACCAAGACCCATAAACACATATTCAGGCACAAGTACAGGAGCTATGCAGAACTTTTATTAAACAGACAGAACACCACAAATCCAAAATCAGAATACCTGACTGAATACCCCATTCTGGGCTTGTGAAGATCTCTATCAAGCAGTCTGTGTAATGAACCTGATGCCGTAAAAAATATTAACAGGATCAGGTTGGGTCATGAAAATGTTGTGAAATGAAGCGGTACAAATCGGGCACCGTCATAAAATATGCCATGAAGTGTGATGCTGTGCATGCATGTGTGAGGAACCACTCCGGATTGGCTCAGAAGCACAACGAGATGGCATCATTAAACAAACACCAGTCAAACATTACATGACAGAAATAGTACTACAATTACCACATTTCTTTTGCATCCAGATATTTTCATACAGATGAATGGAAATGATTCTAGCAATTATGAAAAATAATCGTAATCAGCTCATATAATCGTGATCTGGCGATTATGTAATAATTGGGTCAGGCCTAATTCTACCTCTCCAGCTTATATGAGGAAAAATCTTCTTACTGCTGGGTGAAGAAAGAATTTATAATTTGAGGAGTTCATGAAGCAAGTCTGGCTTTACATCTTCTCAAAGCATAAAATGAACCTGAAACGTCTCCCCAAACACTCTTTCTGAATGCCGTTGTTCAGGTCTCCTGCCTCACATCTTTTTGTTGCTCTGCTGGAGCTGACAGCATTTGGATTATTCTGTACTTCTGTCAGATATCCAGTTAAAGAAGACAAAAACTGTTACCCATTCTAATTACAAAGCGGCACATGACTGACAGCGTCCTACACTGTCAGAAAAAAGGGTACCGCCTCGGTACAGTTTCGTTCCCCAAGGTCCTGACAACAATAACACACCCCCAATGGTATGAAAATGTTCCTCCCAGTCCATTTCTGTACCTTAAATTAGACTAAAAGGTGCATTTACCTACAGCTAGAGTACAGTTGGCAGACCCTTCAGGATGCAGCACCAGTGACAAGCACAAACTGTTTTTTTCATGGACAGTATACACTCATTACCTGCCCTCCTAAAACCACATGCGCGCCACCTGATGATTGACAAGCACCCCTCATTACACATGCTCTTTGCAACCGTATTTGTAATCCCTGGTTTGAAGGAGTTCTAGACCATCGATGGATAGATGGATGTCTTGTTCCATTATGAAAATGTATCGTCCAGGGGGTTACTGGAGCTCATTCTCTTCTGGGAATATCTTACGAGCCTAAAGCTACTCCCTGCCACACTGAGTTGTATTTAGGACTTGTACTGTCTCAAAATCCTTGAGTTGAGTTTAGTTTAGAGTGCAGAACTAGGACCAGTGGACACTCCATAGACGCACTGACCTACTGACCTAGTGCTCTCCTGGATCTCCTTTCCAGCCATAATAGGAACACGTTAGGCTGAAAGAGGAACAACCGATGTGTCAGTATTACCAGCCAATATTTAGACTTTAGTCAGTATTTGAAGTTAGCAGCACTTGCTACCTGCTGGGTCACAATCTTCTGGAGGCAATGTTGAGTTTGGAATCAGTGCCGCTCATTTCTCAGTGTCGGATAACCGTATCAACGCGTCCCAGGTGACGGTCGAGGCAGCAAGCACAGACCGAAACCCCACAGCCGCTCATAACAAACCCAAAAAATGCTTCCCGCAGGACTCTGAGGAAACACTAGTGCTTTTGCTTGCATCTGCAGACTGACTCATCAAACCCACTGCGATAAACAAAGCCTCGGGTGCCACCGACACGGAGACGCCAAGCCGACGACGCTACATTTTTCATCCAGTGGGGAATTCAATCCTCCCAAGCAATGAAACGCCTCCCAAGCTGTGATTACAGCACTCGCTTTATAACCGGGCCAACACCACCTCCCAAAGCAGCTCACTCTACCACTCAAACGGAAATCATTCTGGGCTCATAGGTGCCGCTATGTGAGCTAATGACGTGCAGCTCGACGTGAGGCTTAGACCAGGCCAAGCGGGAAACTCCCACAAGACGCGGGGTGGGGAGGAATGAAGAGGCCCTTAAAATGGGACAGGATGGAAGCTGTAGCATAGGGGGACGCTCAAGAAAGCCGGCACCTTCAGCACTAACGTGTGCAGCATACAGACTAATGCCCAATAGGAGCCGGAGTGCAGGAAAAGATGCGCCGAGACATTTCAGGTGAGACAGAACGAGTGGCAATATGGCCATGTGCCAGGAACCCATCAGCTGACCTCACCTCGCTATGGCATCAACTAATGACCTCCCCCCATATTAGTGGGCAGTTTCCTGTAAGCCCTGGATACACAATATGGGAGGGGCAACAGGAATTCATAATAGGCCAACTTCACTGGCTTGTTAACGGCACTTTTAAGCAGCATCGCCGGTTGGTTGCTGCAATCGCTCCATTGAGCCCTGGCCGGTAATAATTCATATATTATTAATAGTGAATCATAATGTGATGAGGAAGTGGCATTTTTAACATGAGTGATTAGTATTGTCCTGCCATACTCACCCAGAAAAACAAATAATAGAAGACAAATAATCAACCCACAAATAGTCACATCTCCGGTCACCATATGACCACGATTACAGGTGCAGCGACTGGCTCCGGGTGTGAGGAGTTTGATCGCCCTTGACAATCTACCAGCTTAAGACAGGACACGGTCGACAGATAAAAACCACCCCTCCCCCCAGCTCCAACCCAAAAGTCAATAAAAACCAGCTCCCTGCGACATGTGCGAGGTCATCACCGTAACGTCCTCCCAGCCCATAATGCATGTATCACTTTATCAGCCATTTTGCAGGAGTTGCAGAAAAGAAGATTTTCTCACTCTGCAGAAACAGGGCTTTCGGGAGGTATTTCAAGCTCCAGAAAAAATGACTTTTAAAAGTG
Organism: Petrocephalus schoutedeni; assembly: GCA_026780765.1. Taxonomy (NCBI): domain Eukaryota; kingdom Metazoa; phylum Chordata; class Actinopteri; order Osteoglossiformes; family Mormyridae; genus Petrocephalus; species Petrocephalus schoutedeni. The sequence goes on from JAODKL010000038.1 coordinate 11,522,951, forward strand.
AAAAAATGCTGACCCAGCAGGGAAGGCTCGCTCTCGCGTTCAGCAGAAGAATGTCATTTGCTGGCCCGGTGACTCCGGAAACATCCACCGCCTCCCACTTGTCATAGCAACGGTACATGCATGACACAGAGAACGCGAAGGCTAAAGCGGCAACAGCACAAAACTGAATACTGAAACAAAATGTTTACTATCCAAAACATTTAATAAGCCTAAAGAACTAGCTTCCGTCAGGCTTGGCAGTGTTTAAATATGCTTAGCTGCATCTGCATAAGGCAGAACCCAGAGCTCTTTTATTGAAAATGCAAAGCCTCTGCTCTTTGGTATGTGTCTCGGCGGGTCGGCTTTCTGTGCATGTGATGGGAAAATTGCCAGTTTAAATCTCATGGTTAGCAGAATAGTTACATTGCCATTGGGCCCAGGATCAAGGCCCTTAACCCAATGGAAAAATGCTCCTGGGGTGCTGGATAAATAGATGACCTTGAGCTCATCCCCCAAGGTCGTCGATGTCTCCAAGGACAGCAACACGGGACAGGCGAAAACTAAAGGCAAATGGCAACTAAAGTTTCATTTCCGTAACGCCCCAAATTCCAGCATCACCTCTGATTGCCTGAATTATTCATCTCTCGCAGGTATGCCGCATCTCCTGCTTTGCAGAATCCCCCGCGGGATCGATCCGCCCGTCCATCTCCACTCTCAGGGAATGCCGCTGCGCTCCGCCGATCTCGAAACGCCGTGACCCCGTCGCAGCCGAGGAGATCCGATGTCTTCGAAGGCGGAAAGCGGGAGGGATGTGATGTCCCTGGAGATCACTGGAGGAGACAGCGCTGCGAGGGGGGGGGCGGGGGTGTCTGCGAGGGGCAAATGTGTGTGCCGACCTGCCGCTCGCTAAAGGAATCAAGCACGACGTGCTTAATGATTTCTTTTGGCTCTGAAAGGCATTCCATAGCCGTCGACTTTGTGAGTCCCATGTAGAAGCTGTAATATTATAGCAATTCACAGACTATAAAGACGGGACACACGAAAACCTCAGTGCTCACAAACAGACCGTGTAAGCAGGAATATTACAGCTGTGGTGCCTGTAAACCACCAAAAGAAATTATGTTTTATCATACAGCAGTGTCTCTTTGTTCACATAACAGTTGATGCCGTCATCAGATGTCTGCTTCACTACAGCCTGCTTCACTACTGCTTCACTACAGCTTCACTACTGCTTCACTACAGCCTACAGCCAGCAGCTCAACATGAGATGGCATGACAGGGGGGCAGGCCCTGCTTCACTGGGCTTCTGTGGATTATTCTCAACATGTCCTGCCTTTAAAGAACACCTGAAGTCAAGGAAAAGGGTTTCTTTACAGCAGGAAGATGGTTATTACTTCAAAAAAACAATATGTCCCCAAGAACCCAGAGAACCATCTACCAAAACGCTTCTGGGCTTTCCACGAAATATCCAAAGACAGAGTGAATTATAGATGGTTGTCGGATTACAATGTATTTGGTCGGGATGAATGAATGAATCATTCTTCAGTAGAGAGACAAAGCCACAGGGGGTGTAACTTGAATCGGTGGGGCACATTGATTATTCACAGCACATTCACTCACTCACTGTACAACCAACTGTGCAATACTATTTATTTACTGTGGAATTCTATGCAGTGTTTCCTCTGCATTCTTTGCATTATTGCATTATTATCTGTTTATTGTCATTCACTGTCAGTTGTTACTGCCTATTAATGTCTAAACATCTGTTTTTTAAAAATGAAGGAAACACTTCTCTTTCAAGCGAAGACAATTCAGATGTCACAAAACCTAAAACAGAAAAAACTGCAAACCCTAAAATATTATATAACAGCAAAATGGGTCATTTCCCAACATTTTTAAACATATCAGGATTTTTTCCCTCCGAAAAAGTGCCACCAAGAACCTGCAGGTCTTATAAAACAAAGAGGAGTCAGAGATGATTCAGCCATTATGGCCCTGCACAGTGTGTCCTTGCGTTCGGACTGACAGTCCATCCCGTCCCCTTATCTCGCTTTTTAATGAGACTTGCTGCACAAATATTATATACTACAGGACGTCTTACGGCCAGAATCTACTAACTGATCCTGTGCAGTGACAGTACAGTAGATGTTACTTGTCTATGCCTCATTTGTACAAGTACGAGTGTAGGTGCATTGAAATGTGTTCTCACATATCCCATCATGCTCTCTTTTTAAAGACCTACACATATATAAAGGTGAGAGTGAAGCTTGGGGTCTGAGCACGGGCCTCAGCTGTACATCAGGCCCCTCAGACCTCTTTTCAGGGGGTTAGGGGCCTTGCGCTGGGGCTCAACTGGGACGCAGTTATTCTGAAAACATGGGATTCGAAGTAGCAGCTTTCTGATGGAGTCTGACCATGGATTTGGTGGACTGTCACTTAAGGAGAGCCTGTGCTCCAAAGGCCTTCAGGGACCAAGGTGAGGGATTCGATTCAAGTCCCCTGAGCTAACATGAGGCATCTGCGCAGAGCCTTCTCCTTCCCAGAAAGATGTTCCGGTAGGTACCTCGCTGCGTTTTCAGATCTGGGTGCATTTTCAGCCAAATTAAGTCCGAGACATCGCACAGTCCGCTGGAACTCACTTAAGAGCATTTTTAGCCACCTCTTTGAAGTGTGACCCCCTCCTGAACTGACGGGGTGAAGTGGATTTAGACAAGGAGACACTCATTATAAAGCAGCCAGTCTGCTCTCTAACTACTGGACACTACTGCATCCACCTTCTCCATTACACGCTCCCAGTGGAGTCTGACACATCTCTTTCTGGAAATCTGACGCTCATTGAATCTGGACTGGAATGCGAATGTGCATTCGCTATTATTAACCATTGTATTTAACCCATATTTTTAAAATTATAGACTTCATGGCAGTCAGTTCATAAGTATGGGTTGTCCGTAAGTCAGACGTCCTTAACACACGGGCTGCCTGTATTAGAATATCGCATCATGCTCTCCTTTTTAAGATACACACACATACTATATAGAGGTAAGAGTGAAGACTGACATCTGACTGCAGGGTTAGCCATATGAGAGCACCCCGGAGCAATTTTCAGGGGGTTAAAGGCCTTGCTCAAGGGGACAAGAGAGACACGGCTATTCTGCCAAGCACGGGATTTGAACCAGCAGGCTTCCGACTAAAGGCACAGCGGCCTGATCCACAGCCCCTCGATGGGACACCCCAGATGGGTATCCCAACCCAGAGCTCAGCAAAGGCCTACAGCTTGGAAGCTTGCAAACTTCCACTGAGATTTAAAAGGCAATCATGCACACTAATGACCAGCAGACAGCGTGTAATGTGTTCTGAGAAGCAGGTGACCTGGTGTGTAAAATCTCAAAGGTCAAGGGCCAGTCAGCAAGCTGCTGTTGTATAGGAATAAGGTGTTTACCCTGACCTACTTCAGCAGAACATCGGCCCAGTGGGCAGTTAGCTAGCAGCACTAACATACTGACCTTAGCTACGGAAATATACGGATGGACTCAGCCAAAAGGGGAAACGCATACAATGATTTAAGGTCATCCCATCCAGGGGAGCATCCATTCATCCATTCTTTTTTCTTCTGAATAAAGTGTTAAACTTTTGCAGCTGCTTAAACACACAGAAAGAGGGGAAGTGAGCTTGTGAGCAAAGCTTCAGCTGTGGACTTTCTCAGTTTGCTCTGAGATTCTGGAATATTCTTTCCTTGAAGCCTGTCAATTGAAGCCAGCTTCTAACGTGATTAATGCAATTACCTTGATCAGTCAAAGCACCCCTGTTAGCGAATGGGCGGCTGATCGCTTAATGTTGTTCGGATTAATTACGTTGAGTCGATTCATTCGTCCATCCATTCATGCACCCACCCACCCATCCATTTATCCATTTTTTGTAACCACTTTTCCTATTCAGGGTGGTGGAGGGTCCAGGACCTACCCTGAAGGCTACAGGCGAAAGGCAGGGAACAACCCAGGACGGGGCATCAACCCGTCACAGGGCACATCAGTTGATTCGTTCTAACCATTATTTTCAGTTTTTTCAGTATTCAGTACTGCCATATTTTTTTTTATGAAGCTGGTGGATTGTGGGAGAGCAGCAAGTGATGGATCTATGTTAGACTATCAGAAGATGCATTCGAAAATACTTTAGACTTCACAGGTTTGAAGCATGTGACACATGGACTTTTCTCCAAAGCTAAGAAGCAACATACACATATGTAGGAAAGAAAAAGGACCTTCTGCTCTGTTCGTCTGTAAGATTGAGGAGCTTAAACAAACCCAAAATCCCGTGCTTCGCGATCTGTCAGAAGCAGTAAGCTTTCCTGAATGCGGCAGAAAGAGTTTTATTTATTTCTTATGCAATTTGTTTCCTAGCAGCGACAGAAAATGCACTTGAAAGTGAATTCAGCAGAACGGCAGAGCCACGTCCTGCTGCGTTTTTATCTGCGGCTTGAGGAGAGCGAGAATCCAGCCAAAACAGCCGCTATGTTAAAAGAAAAGACAATGATTGAGATAAAACAATACTCTCAATCTATACTTGAAAACCAGCCAGTGTTGTTTGGGATCCATCTCATCTCCAGGATCTGAGCAGGGGTGGGTTTAGTGTTTCTGGGCCCCCGCACCGCATCTCCTCCGATGTTTAAAAAAGTAAATAAATAGCTAGTGAGTAGAGTCGGGAGATGGAAGCTAGCTAGTTGGTTAGATGCTGCTTCAGCATCTCCTAAATAAGGAATGCGTTTATTTAATATTTAGTGTAGTGACTGTTTTTAATGCAGATGTGTGGTTTGAGTGGTCATAATCACCAATGCTGTCTCTGAGAGCTTCACTCCACTGCCTACACCATCACATTACTACAGATGGGATGGGAACATGATTGAAAACCGCACACGCTCTCCAGCTGTGCTTGAGGGGGGCAGGGCCTTGTGTGGCTTGCATTTCAAACAGCTGTGCATCCCATCACCACTTCCAGAGTAAATCAGTGCCACTCAACCCGCATGTAAATCAAGACCAGACAAGAGACACAATGCCTTGCCGAACGTTTGTTGTTTCAGGGACCCTAATTGAAAATTCACCGCCCTGCCCCAGATGTTTCAAAAACTATATAAACAGGTAGTGAGTAGAGTCAGAAGATGGTAGCTAGATGGCTTGTTAGCAGAACATGCTGCTTCAGCATCTCTTAAATAAGGAATGTGTTTATTTAATATTTAATATTTAGTGTAGTGACTGTTTGTGGCCAACAGGGGGCACACAAATGCGTGGCTTGTGTGCTGGTAAACATCGCCGCTGAGCGTACGCCTTGAAACAGTGGCACCTGCGGAAGCGAAGATGAAAACTAACCAAGCGTGTTGCTGCCGTGACACGAGCAGGGGTCATGTGAAGGAGGGCTCTTCACCGCAGGCCCAGAAAAAAAGAAAAAAAAAAACAACAGGTGCCTGGTCAGCCTGGGCCTCCATGCAGTTAAGGAACTCTGGGAGGGAAGGAGGCATCTGTCAGCCAAGAGAAGGACGAGGAGCCGAGTCGGCGAGCCGAAGGAGCGGGAGTCGTGAATCTCGGCCGACCGGGGTCTGGGGGGGTGG
>JAODKL010000038.1:11582823-11610583 GCA_026780765.1 Petrocephalus schoutedeni
ATATCTGGTTATTGAGCGTTGATGACGTCATATGTAAATAATATGCGGCCCGTGAGACTTGAACTTGGACATAGTGCAGCCCACTGCAAAAAAAGGTTGAGAACCACTGATCTAATGTAATGTAATATTTATTTATCTGTTTGTCTCTCTGTCTGTCCCTCCCTTGGTTCTCTGTCTCTGAAGTTTCCATCCTTGACCCCTGTTTTCTCCAGCTGCTCTGGTTTCCTCACACAGTCCAAAAACGCACAGTTAGCAAAACTGTAGGCTTGAAATTCTCCTCTGTGTGGTGTGCATACAGGTTTTGCTATACTTGTGAGACCCAAAAGAACCTCACGAGTATGGCAAATCGTTAAAAAACGTGACTAGTGAGGTCATTTTTTTTGGTCCTCAATACTTCAGACTTAATTTTCTAAAAATCTGCGGACGGAATCAAAAAAGTAAAAATGAAAAAAGGTTAGGACTGGGTAGGGGTTAAGTGTGTCATGATTGGGATTAGTGTTTTTCCTATAGAAATGAAGGGACTAAGTGCAGGACTAAGTGAATTTCACGTAGATTCCCATGATGATTAACATCATGTGACCCTGCCCGGACTGGGGAGGCCGGGGCCCCGGCCTGGAGCCAAGCTGGGGGGGAAGCACCTGGTAGCCAGGCCTTAACCCACGGGGCCTGGCCAGACATAACCCAGAAGGATTACTGGGTACACCTTCCTGTGAGCCCACCATCTGCAGCTTATCTGTCAATCTGTGAATAGGCAACAAAGGCTTGTAGTTTATTTGTTTACTTATGATTAGTGTTTGACTGGGTAGGGGTCAAAGTTGCCATTGTTGTGATTTGGAGAGTCCCCACAAAGATGTACATACCTAATCTATGTGTATGTTTGGTCTGCAATGTTCTTATAGGAAGGATGGATGGGTGAATGGACGATATCTTTAAGCTGAATCTTTTGTATGTTATGTATGTACTATACGGAGGCAGTGTGTGGTTCAGTGGCCTAAGCCTCAGTAGCTGTGATCGGAAGGGCGCTGGTTTTCGGCAGAATAGCCATATGGGTGGGCCCTTGAATAAGGCTCTTAACCCCCAGCTCCATGGGCAGGGGTTTGGGTAGCTGCCAAGGAGGAGGGGGTTGAAGCAAAGGGGAAATTCCCCACGAGGACCAATAAAGTATCATTTCATATTTTATAATAGATTAATGGTGTGCCTGTTTCAAGCTACAGTAATATACTATACTGACATGTTATAAATGCTATACGTTAATTATTGAATGCAGTGCCAGTCAAAGCTTCATTTTCACTTTGCCTTGTGGGGGTGGGGGGGGGTGGTGGTTTACTAAGTCGCTACCCCCTCCTTGGGTGGCTGCTGTAGGGTTGACTTGCTGTGAGTGAACATTTCTTATTCCTATACCTTAGGATTGCAGTATGTTTTGGGCATGTCTTGCTTCCTGGTTATCATCGTAAGCCTGGCGCTGATCATCGTTTGTGCGAAATATTACAGGAAGTCATCAGGTGAGAATTTATATAGCCTTATTTAATATTATCTATAGTCACTGATATAAATTTATGGTGTTTTATGTGTTTAGAAATTAAATGCGCATATATGCAAATTATTATTAGTATGATGGGACATAATTGAATTCATTGATTTATTTATTCCAGAAACAAAAATCTGTGGCCCAAGAGAAGCAATGCTCCTAAACCCAGATTATTCTCTTAAGTGCCCATATGGACCCAGTGTGTTTTACTTTGCAGGCCAAAGGAGCAAAGAGGGGGAAACATACTGGGAGGTTGCATCAGAAGATGCACATGCAGGTAAGTGACTATGGTCTCCATCCCCTAACTGTGTGCCTCTGTGCCTGCTGACAACTTTGTCTTTTACCCAGGAGACGCAGACCGACTTCCCCCCGTTTATGGGAATATCGACGGAGTTTTAGAATCAGCAAGTCAATTCTGAAGGACATAATTTTTGTTTCTGCTGTCTTGTTAATGGCTTTAGAATGAGCTGGTATTGCAATTATTAACTAATGATTTATTTCTATGTTTTTGTTTTCTATGTTGCTTATGAGTTTTATATTATTTTCTAAATTGTCATTTCTTTTACTAGTAAAAGTACTAGTAAAGTAAAGTACATGCTTTGCATGTATACATAAAATTTCACAGTTTCTTGGAACACATAAAAAGCTTGAAACTTGAAATAAAAGTACACTGATATATAGCATTGATAACATTTTTAAAACTTGTCAGTGAATCAAAATATACATTTTAATGAATAATTATTGAGTGACTTCCATACAGTTATTATTAAGCAACATATGTTGATTTGCTCATTTATTTGGGTACAGACTTGTTCAGAGTTGTTCAGTACAGGACACAGCAAGGAAGAATATTGTGCAATTCGGTATATTGTTACATTCTGACATTTATTTTACAAAACTAATGTATTTTTCATCCAAATGCTATCTGTGATGAGGCTGATGATATTTAAACCTTCAAAGACCCCATCGAGCATGACACTTCTCAAGAACTCCCCTCCCTCCCCCAAAGATCAGTGTTCCTTCCATCTTCATCCACCTTCACCCACCTTCACAACTGCTGTAGAAGATAAAAAGTCAGAAATGAGGAAGGGTCCTAAGAAATGTACAGCACAAACACAAGTGTGATTTCATTCATGCTACATCTCTACGAAGGGAAGATGTGATGTTTATATGGTAAAAATGGACAGGGTAACCATAGATAGCATATATGTGGCATATAAAGAGAGAGAGAATGGCTGTGTACCCTTGGTCTGAATCGCTCATAGTACAGGCTTTTGAACTGTAATTTAACAACTTCAACCTTCAACACTTGGGAAACCCTGGTCATGCATCGATATGATTTTTGCTGTGTCAGCTTTACACCAAAAGCTGGCCAGACCATCCCACGACCATCTCCTGTCAGCCGGGACCCCGGTGTCATCCCCATCATACTGACGACTTGCCAAAAATTCATTCACCAAGTGCTAGTTAAGTGACCAGCCAAGGACTTACCGTTTTTCAACAGCTCGGCTCCTGCTGGTCCTAATTTGAAACTGTAATACAGATTTCAAGAGAGTATTTTATCAGCTCATGAAGAGATATTGCTACTGCATTATATTACCACAATTATATTATTTGGCTCTCAAATACTAGACTTAATGACTGACATCACCTCTGAATTATTATTACTGTGTCTATACAATCATACGTGTGTGTGTGTGTAGGTTTGCATAGATCACATGTCCCCAAAGTGTGGTAAAACCTGAAATTTCCCTACTTTTGGGGACATTTTTTCAGTTTTTCAATTTTAGAAAAACATGTGAACACAATCAAAAAAGTAACAACAGCAAAGGTCATTTATTTTGGTTGGTTATTTATGGTTAAGGTTAGGGCTGGGTAGGGGTTAAGGGTGTTGTGATTGGGATTAGGGTTTTTCCCATAGAAATGAATGGACAGTCCCCATTTAGATAGGTATGCAAGTCTGTGTGTGTGGATTTGTAGTTATTATCCAATGTTCCCAGAATGCAATAAAAACCTGTAACTGGGTAGGGGCTAAGGATGTCATCGTTGGAATTAGGGTTATGCCCATAGGAATGAATGGGGAGTGTCCATGAAGATAGGAATAAATGGAGAGTGTGTGTGTGCATATGAAAAATACAAAAGTAAAATGGCAGCTCCCAGAACCCAGTGTCCCAGGCTATAATGTTAATAATACATGCATTACGTAAATGTTATCATTATACTTAATTCATATACTTCAAATAAAAACAATCTCTGAACATGCATTCCTTTTGGGGTAAGCAGGTTGCAGTTGCTACCACTGCTGGGAAACACGTTCAGTACCAGAGGGAAGCAGACATTCTCCAGAATTACAGAATTAAGAGGAAAACTGAGTATTTCAGAGGCTAACTCTCCGAATTCATGCGACGGGCTGCAATACTGCACGGCCGTCTGAGCCAGGAAAAAAAAAAAAACTTTGCAATTTCTACTGCGGCAAACCAGGGGGCCCCCAGCTGTCGAGTCAGGGAAATGTGAAGAAGCAGCACTGATCCTATGGGCCACTTGTTGGGGGCTGGGGGGGGGTCATTTTTAGCCGACTGGCTTTCCGTGGGAGAGGACGCATCCCCTCAGTTTAGAAGCCCACGCGTACGCCACTTCCCCGAGATACTCAGCTGTCACAGCGTATCGGGACTCAAATAGAAAAAGAAAATATGCGCCTTAAAGTGTAAGATGTGGGCTTACGTACGGTCACAGGCTCCCTGTCGCTAAAGCGATTCCCTGGAAGAATCAGGCGCCAATCATGTCAGACCGACATCAGATTCCTAAACAGCTGCCATTTGCACCACTGCCATTTCGCAGTATATTTACCAAATATTGTTCTGCACATTTCTCTTATTCTCTATTCTATAACTGAATTCTTTTGTTTTATTACTGGCTTTCCATTAAATATTTTTCATTTACAGCATGTGGCATATGCCCTCAGCCAGAGCCACTTACATTTACTGTTTCTGTACTTACGTTATACTTTGGGTATTTTTATTTCTACTTGCATTATCATTTGTATTTCTATCTCGGCTACTGAACAAAGAAATCTCCCCCACAGGGACCAATAAATCTCCATCTTATTTTGTATGACACCGAGGTTTCGTGGAAGTTCCACCGAGAGGAGCTGAAGAGATGTGTCTGTGAGCTATAACCAGCTTGCTTGGCTGCTTGGAATTTGTTATGTGTTGGTACCTTTACTTTGAGGAGATGGTGGCCATGTTTGGTGGCACATTGATACTGGGGGAGGAGTTGTCCTTTGTCCCTACCCCCAATTAACACTCAACTAACGGGGGGGGGGGTTAAATCTCGAGAAATAATACAAGCTTGTACATGCCACGCATATGAAAAATATCAACGAGAAAGGAATCGTCCCCCCATGGTTCCTGTGACATCATATTCCTGATATCATATTGCTGCAGCATCACTGTAATATTGAGAACCTGTTATGTGTTGAGTAGGCATTGCGATATGCACATGGGTTAAATCAGCAAGTCGTGTTGGTTACTGCATTAGAATCACGAGGGCAACCTCTGTAATGTAATCTGGCGTGGTTAAAGGCGCGAATAGTACATGGGCACAGCTAGTTTGTGGTTTTCCGATGGATCTACAAAGCCATAATCAGACTACCGATGCTGATAGATGTTCCTCAAAATTCCATTAATGACAGTATCCTTCCTGAAGGGTATCGGGTCCAGTCCCACTCACCTGCCTACACCAGGGTGCGGCTCTATTTCTTCTCGGCCTCTGGCAGCATAACCTCTGTTGAGAGAAAGTCAGTTTAGAAGTTGAACAGCTCAAACTTTCTCCAATTACATCATTTTTGGAAGACAGTCTATCTCTGGCAGTACATCCATCCATCCATCCATCCATCAATCCATCCATCTGCGGATCCAGTTAGGATCACAAAGATCCAGAACTTATCAGCAGAAATCACAGGGCATAAAGTATATAAAGGTGACAGTGACTGATTAAAAAAATTTAAAACAGAGCTTAAAATCCAAATAGATTCAAGCTGATTTAATTTACTGGATGGGTAACAGGTCATGATCTCAGCACCTCCCATGCTTGCATGACCCCCTGACAGACATTTTGGATACTTCCTAACTATCCTCCCTCTGTTCCTCTGCTGATCTCCACTCAGTTGACTTTGCTGGCCACAGTGTGGCTCCCCACTCCGACACTGTCAGGTGTTGATTACATTAGCATGCCCCTCACCCCAGCCCACTGACTTACGCTTGACCTCCAGCTTGCAGGCCACTGAAGCTTCCCCATGGGCATTCTTGGCCCGGCAGGTATAGACTCCACCGTCGAAGCTGCAGGGCTTGCGGATCTCCAGGGAGCAGACTCCCTGGTTGCTGATTTGCCGGAACTTGGGGTCGTCGCCGATGATCATCTGGTTCTTCATCCATTCGATCTTGGGCTGTAAGAGGACAACAGGGTGGCTACATCAGCCACAGGCTTCGGCAGACTTGAGTCCCTATGAGAATTACAGGCACGCTGACAAGAGTATCATCAAAGACACTTGAGATAGGGCCCCTTTGGCTGAATCACAACAATGGTGTAATCACAGCAGCCCGGTGCTTTAAGAAGCATGAGAGAGCCACGTGCTGATAAGCCGTTGGAGTTACACAGGCAAAAATAAGTCCCCCGAGGCAGACCCTGGCAGACACTTTGCTTCAGGAGATAAACAAAACACTTCTTGGTATCCCATGTTATCTTTGCCTGTTCACTGTGACTGGGTCTATATCAGGTTTTTGCCTGTAATCCAGCTCTCTTCACCAGACATGTACATTTATATCTACATCTCTGCAAGCTTAGCCCCAAGCAGCCAACTTGAGAGGTTGGTTGGCATGGAACAGAACCTGGCAGTGGGAGTTGGGCACTCCTGGTGGACTAAAGTGACCTTTGTGATGTTTATTTTTGTGGTGTAAGACACATGGGTGGTTTTTCCTCAGAGAAAGACACGGATCACAGTTTACTGTGCTGTTGGATATAATAAATCATCTCTGAATTAAGCTTTGACTGCCAGATGCTCACTTTTACCATTCTGTGAGGGTGGGGGGGGGGTCCACATTGGTTCCTTATGTCCATTCGAGGGGGGTTCACATAATTTACAATGGAAAACTGTCAGTTTGCATTACGGCTCAGGTACCTTGGTTCTTGGTGGAAGTGGGAAAGCACCATTAGATTGCTGACTGGAGTAAACAGATATCTAGTCTACCAGTACCCTGGTAAGGAATACCATACTTTTCTGGAATTACAGTACTCAAACCACCATTAGCATCATGTCACACTATATAATCTATGTATGCGATCAAAACACACAGCAAACCAGCCTTATTACACCAACCTCTGGCCGTGGAACCCCATTACAAATACAATTGAAGACTTTTGGTGCACTTCAAGGAGACTCTATTACTGTCAAACCACTCATTTTGGCATATGCAGAACTTTACATAAATAAATAATAATAATAAAAAAAAGTTCCTCTCTAGAGGCTAAAGGTACAATGATAGTAGGCCCTTGCTGTGAGGAGAGTGCTGTAGAGCTGATAGGGCTGACTGCATGTACCTCGGGCTGATGTGTCACCAAAAGCTGGGCTTACACTGCAATTTTTTCAATCGTTTTGTAAACCTCCAGCTCAAACTGTACGACTAAATCGCAAGGGGCCACCAGAATTTCAGACAGGTTTGATTTTCATCCGACCATACGATTGCCGATCGGGTCGTGAGGGGTTACTCTGGACTTGTTACCCCATGTATCCTACACAGTGCACCATGCATGACGCACAATTAAGGTGAAACTTGTGAAACCCACAAAATAGTCGCACGAGTGGAAAATCAGCTGAAAATGGCCCAAAAATTGCACAGTGTATGCCCAGCTTAAGGCAGCAGGAGGCACTAAGGGAGCAGGAGGCACTAGTCTCCGCTATTATTTTGCCACTGAGCTTTCTGGTCCATGTCTCTCAGCTGCTCAGATAAGCTGCTCTCTGCATTCCTAGGTACGGGCCAAACTGTGATCCTTCATGATCCTGCAGCAGAGCCTAAATAGCTACAAAGTCTGCAGAAATAAAAACAGGTGTTCTGTCTCACTGACAAACCACAGCCATGATACCTACCCTGCTCCTTTAAAACACACACACACACTCACACACGCACACACACACACACGCACCATGCAAAGAGCTTTCTGCTTTCTCTGATGTCTGCCCTTTACTGCACTGCTTTCTGTCCTGTACTGCACTGGTGTCTGTCCTGTACTGCACTGCTGTCTGCCCTTTACTGCACTGCTGTCTGCCCTGTACTGCACTGGTGTCTGTCCTGTACCACACTGCTGTCTGTCCTGTACCCCACTGCTGTCTGCCCTGTACTGCACTGCTGTCTGCCCTTTACTGCACTGCTGTCTGCCCTGTACTGCACTGTTATCTGTCCTGTACTGCACTGGTGTCTGTCCTGTAGCCCACTGCTGTCTGTCCTGTAGCCCACTGCTGTCTATCCTGTATTGCACTGCTGTCTGCCCTTTACTGCACTGCTGTCTGCCCTGTACTGCACTGGTGTCTGTCCTGTACCACACTGCTGTCTGTCCTGTACCCCACTGCTGTCTGCCCTGTACTGCACTGCTGTGTGTCCTGTACCCCACTGCTGTCTGCCCTGTACCGCACTGCTTTCTGTCCTGTACTGCACTGCTGTCTATCCTGTACTGCACTGCTGTCTGCCCTTTACTGCACTTCTGTCTGCCCTGTACTGCACTGCTGTCTGCCCTGTACTGCACTGCTGTCTGTCCTGTACTGCACTGGTGTCTGTCCTGTAGCCCACTGCTGTCTGTCCTGTACTGCACTGCTGTCTGTCCTGTATTGCATTACTTGCTTGTTCTGTAGTGCATTGCTCCCCTCCCCTGCAACTTTGGCAAAAGAATGTTGCTGTATCCCTCTGAACACATGCGACAATAAAACATGAAACTCTTGGTGTCTCCCCCATGGATCATATAACTGAGACAACAATGAATATACTTTGACTTTGACCTGCTAAGAAAAGTTTGACACAATGATTATCTTAAAAACACCACTGTAGTTCAGTAGTGAGAATGGAAAGAAGTTAGCGATCAGGGCTGGTTGGTCATGAAGCAGTGGGTGCTGGGTAACCGCAGGAGGGACATTACCTTAGGGTATCCCCGCACGGAGCACAGCAGCTTAGTGGTGTAGCCCACAGTGGCTGCCCTGTCGCTCAGGGCTGTGGTGAACTTGGGGGCTTCGGTGAAGTCGTGCTCCTGGTACTCTGGAGGCTTGTAGGAGATACCTGTGGGTCACATGAGGTCCATGATGGAGTCCTGACAACAGTCTACAGTGGTGTAGTACAGCAGCTGGTTTTGTAAGTACATTTCTTTTACCACATGGTGGTGCAGTGGTTAGCACTTTTGCCTCGTACCTCTGGAACCACAATTCAAGTCTCTGCTATTGTTCCTGTGTGGAGTTTGCATGTGTTGTCATCATGGGGTTTCCTCTGGGTACTCCGGTTACCCACCACACAGTCCGAAAACATACTGAGGTTAATTGGAGCTACCAAATTCCCCATATGTCTGTGTGAGTAAATGGTGTGTGATTGTGCCCCGTGATTGGTTGGTGCCCTATCCTGAGTTGTCCCCTGCATTGTGCCCATCGATTCTGGGATGGACTCAGGACCCCCACAACCCTGAATAGGACAAGTGGGCCGAGAAAATGGATGGATGTTTTACCATAAAATGAAAATCAGCTGAAATGGACTGAAATGGAAATGGCATAAACACCCGTCAAAGCAGCTGAGTATGATTTACTCAGACATGGAGGGATGGTTTGTTTTCATTTATAAATGTCTGCCTCGCTTTTGCAGTTACTGGACTGAATTCGCAGGGTTGGGTGTGCCAACATTTGGCTTTTCCACACTGCCGTGCAGGATCTCTGGATGCCAGCTGTCATGTGTGTGTGTGTGTGTGGGGGGGGGGGGGGGGTCACAGGGGAATGCCACACCTGTCTTCTGGATGGTGGCAGCCGCCTTCGTCACTGCGGCCTCCTCGCTCTTGCCGACCTTGTTCTCCGAGAAGACCCGGAAGGAGTACGAGTTTCCCATGATGAGGTCAGAGACGGTCGCATTCAGCCTATGGTAGTGTTCCAGAACGGTGAACCACTCCTGTGACGAAACAAAAGTGGCTCCATGACAGAGTCAATTGTGCAAGGGAGCATGTTCAGGAAAGACGAGGGAAGATTAGCAGAAGCCAGAGGGGGGATGCCAAACTCACATTAAGCAGAGTTTATGGTAAGAGGAGCTTTTCGGAAACGTGAAAACACACGTGCAGAGGTGACTTCCCCGAGTATTACAAATCATCCCGGTAAGTTTCATAACTATCAACATTAGCCAAGACTAGAGAGGGCTGCCAGGAATGTTCATCTACAATGAAAAGGAATGGGATTTATAAGCGTTAAGCCTCTGTGCCAGTGATCGGAAGGTCGCCGGTTCAAGCCCAGCCTTGGCACGTCTGCGGGCTCTCGAGCAAGGGCCTTGACCCCTAACCCCCTGGGCGCTGCACGAGGTGGCTGCCTTTCAATGCTAAGCTTGATGGGGGAGGTGAAAAGAGAATTTCCCCTTGGGGAAATAAAGCGCAATGCAAACATAATGCAAATATTGTGGAGTGAGTAAGTGAGAGGTGGATAACTGGCCAGCCCTGTGGGCTGGGTTATAGTGCAACAGACAGATGAGTGTGTGCAAGGGACCAAGTTGCTGTGCAAAGTCTGCGAAAGTCCAGCTGCGACACTGGCCACAGTGTGTCACCGTGTGTCTGTGCGCGCGGGCTAATCCAAGGTTGCGCTAATGCTCCGTCGATGTTATTCAGGGATGCGTACATTTCTTAGACAGTCTCTGGGCAATATTCTGCAGAACATTTCGCCATTTCACCCCCCAGCGCCCAATGAGGGGGACTGTCCGGCAAAGGCATCTGCTACCCATCTCGGACACCCTTACAAGAGCAAAGAGGAGTCCTGCTGTCCATATACAGCAGCGCGCATGACCCTCCCCTTAATCTACCCGTCCTATACCAGGTTTAGACTTACAGACTTGGCAAGGGGCTAATTTAGGCCTTGGATCACCTTGTCACAGCACACTGCATACCACCCCCCCCCCCCCCCCCCCTCACCGAAACCCCTACCCCATTCATCACAAAGAAGTGTTCACAGCCGATACAATCCTAACTGCCCCACTCTGTCAAGGAGTCAACCTTTGCCAAAGTAATCATGCTCTGCCCTGCAAATCCATAATGCTGCTTTACGTGCTGGAATGGTGCTCCAATCAGAACAGGCCAGAATGGGACAGAATCGGTGTACATATCCATCCTGTCAGCACCAACCCCGCACAGCAAGGAATGCGTGGTGGGACAAAAAAGCTCCAGACCCAAATGTTCCAGCGACTCAGCGCTCCTGCGCTCAAACTCCTTGACGTCTTTGCACAAGGTTAATAATAAACACCCTGGCGGTACAAATGGTTTCACGTTGCAGTCGGTTTTGCACATCCCTTCCAGTGTGCTTCTGATCAAATTACACTCCTTTTCAAGAGAACTTCCCAACCCAGAAGATAAGGTAAGTTCACTTGTCAGTGGAGAAATCTGACGACTCACTAGGCATGCTGAGTTTCGCCTTAATTAAGGTGGTACCGGCTTTTCTTAAATGCTGCTACCTGCTGTTTCATTCTTGACCCTTTGTTTATACACTTGCCACTTTATATCTATATACTGTCGCCTTCTTCATTCCTATAAATCCTGGGGCCAGTACCACAAAGCAAGATTTCCTGGTGAGTTAGATAACTTGTCAGATACTGCAGCTTAAATTGACTTAATCTTTGCTCACTTATGTTTAGCCCAGAAGGAAGTGGACATGAATGATGAAATGATGCTGAAGATGGCCTACCCCAGTCTTTCTGTCTGCCTTTTGGATGGTGTACCCGGTGATTTCTGTGTTTCCCTTGTCCTTGGGTGCAGTCCATTCCAAGGCAGCGTTGAAGCCCCAAGAATCCACAAGTTTGACACTGGTAGGAGGCCCAGGAAGTTCTGCAGGGGACCCAGGAGAAGCCAGACAACAATGAAACACCCATCTGCTGACCTTCAATAACCCAGACACTGACGACGGTAATTCACAGTCCTCACTTATAATGAAAGGCCTGTATATTGCATATTTTCAGGTGAGGCCCAGGAAAGCATGGAGAAATATGAAAACGCACACAGATCCAGAGATGAAATGACCATCATAAAGGTGTGCAATGAGCTGCTCTAACATAGAACCCATTATTTAATAATTACGTCAATGGCTAATGCACACCTTCAGAATGTGTACATCTGGGTATGACCAGTTTAAAGGGGAACATTATGCTAATCTGCACAACAGCTTGTCCCAACTTGGCCATGAAACTGTGAGTCTTTTTAATAACAGGTCAGCCCTTGAATCATTTACAGTGTAGTTCAACACAGATCACCATGGCAACATTTATGGATGATTATGGAAACGTAAAGGATTGTCACTGGTGCACTAAACTCTAGCACATCTCGAGTGGCACTCACCGACGATCTGAATAACGATCGCGATCTTGTCCTCAAAACTCTCGACCTTCACACACATCTCATAATTGCCGGAGTCATCCCTCTCGGCCTTGCGGATGAACAAGATGCTGTCCTTGTCGGTGCTGCGCACGCTGACCTTCTTCGGATCCAGAGGCTGGCCGTTCTTGGTCCAGGTCACAACGGGTTTCGGCTTACCCTGCAAAAATGAACAAACCTGCGCTTTGGCCACTTCACGCAGAATTAAGAAGAGGCATAGCTGGAGGTCGATATGTTAACGGCGATCAGGGTCCATTCCTCTCAGCGACACTTACGTGGAAGGGGATGACCAGGTTGACCTGCTCGCCAACTTTCTTGACGAACCTGGCTCTCAAGAAGCGGGGCAGTCGGATTTTTGGGCGATCTGTGAACAACAGGGAGAACAGAGCTCAGCACATGGGAAACGCACAAGGACACTGGAGGTACGCAATATACATGCAGGGAAAAGAAGTAAGCAACACTTTTAAAGTTCTAATAGCAGAAAGCTGCTTGAACAACCATTTTCACGACAATGGTATCAAGCATGACTCCACATAACTGTTACTATCCCATACATACAATCCACAAACGTTATTGTTTTATCACTTTAGTATTGTATGTAAACTTTAAGTCCTAAGTGCGTGTAAAGTAGGAGGCCACACATGCTAAGAATGACAGGTCCCTGACGTCCCTAAATGGACAGGACTTCAAGCTGTTATCTCCATGGAACACATGTCAAGGAGCTAAAATTAAACCAGGCACTCAGAGGCTTTTTTTATGCTACCACCAGCTCTAAAAGATTTAGGTGTAAGGCGCATCTTTTGGTCTGAATCCATCGGGATGGGGGGGGGTGGGGGATTACTTGATGACAACGGTCTGCAAAGTTTCATAAAGAGAAGAACCCCAAGAATCCAAAGTGAGACAAAAAGCTCTGCGGCCCTCATTTTGCAGCAGGACACTCGAGGCCTGTTTTGAGCACCATGCTGGGAAAAGGTCCACCTGACACTGAGAAATGTTCTAGTATGCTGTACCAGACAAGCCAGTATCATTCTGACCTCATTCCAAGGGTTGTTATGGAGAGGCAGTGGGATGCTAAGAAGCCGAACAGTTGTGTCTAAACAAAGCTGCCAGGGATCTTCTTTGACTTCCCCCGCCCCAAACTCATGTCGTCGGAATGCCTCCCTCTCACCCACACTTGCTTCTATCAGTCTGCTCGGGGTATCAGTGCCATGCCCCCCCCCCCCACTCCACTTCGCATTCCACCATGGGGACTCGAAACACCACGCAGGCCTGCGCCCCTAATCCACGTTAATGGCTGCGCCTCCCAGCTATGTTCCAGCAATTCGCGGCTGCGCCCGTCCTCTTCTACTTGGGAGGGTCCGGTTGCAGTTATCGCCGTGGCGACTCTCCATGATGTGCTTGACATCGACGGCTTTGATGGGCGTCTCTTAGTGTGCAATGTGTCAAGGAAAACCCATTGGGGATTCTGGTCTAAATGTTACTTTAAGTAGTAAATGAGGCCTAACACCCAATTCCCTGGCACAAGTAAGCCCAATACCATAAATTCAAGTAATAATCAGTAAATAAAGAGCCTCTGTGGTAATGGGTGAACTCAGAAACACAACAAATTGTAGTTCCATTGTTCAAATTTGGTGTTTACACAAATTCTTTATCTCTGGGATATTTGCGACTTATCAATGGTACAAAAAGAGATGGATGTTATATCCCGAAAAATATGAATCTAGTCAGTACCACAGAAATTCAGAGGTCACAACCCTGAAAGATGTTGAGGAGAAAAGTGAGTTTAGCTTATAAAGCCTGGGGGATAGTTAAGTGAAAGTCAATGGCTGCTCGTAATGCACCCTGATAATGCACCCTGACAATGGCCAGGGTCTACGCTGAACATAATTCCATCCCTCCATCCTCTGACCAAGTATGCTGGTCGGGGTCATTTGGGGTGGGGGGTGGGGGTGTTAAAGGCACCATTGGACTTGGGGCTGGGGTACACCATACCTGTGCAAGCTTGCAGTGGGTTTTCTCTTACCAAAACCCAATACTTTTGTCAAAAATGGGAATCATAGCTGGGTTATCGTTACCTACAGATACTCAGTGGCACTCATACTACAATTTAGAGACGCCAGTCACCATGTCTTTGTGCTGCAGATGGACACCCGGGTGAACACACGAGCTTCGAGCCCAGAGTAGAGGTAGGGCTGAGGCCCCCAGCCTGCGGAGGTGTGAGGGACGGGTTCCAGCCGTGACGCACTTCCCGGACATTAGTGTTCATAATTCGCCTCCGATGATAGCCCGTGTCAGCGCAAAGGGCAGAATTTACACAGGCAGCTGTCAAGCCCATCGCGTGCGCCCCTCTGGCAGCGCACCATCCACCTCCACCTCCTAAATTTGACCTGGCCCGCTGGCAACCTGGTGTCAGTTGAAAGCGACTTCACCGCCCCTCTGGCACAGGAGTGCGACTTTATATACTAACATTTCAAAAATATACAACCTGATGAAGGGTATCTGTCCTCCTTGTGCCCAACTAAAAAATAAAGTGCTATATAACTTTATCTGCTTGACAACCGTAACCATGGTGACGACTGACAGGTGTGGGCTACTCACCGACCACCTCACGCACCCGGATAGGTTCGGCCAGGGTGGCGGGGGCGCTGGGTCCTCCCGCGTTGACCGCCTTCACGCGGATGTGCAGTAGATCGTCGGTGGTCAGGTTCTTGATGACGTAGCGGTTGGTGACTATCAGCTCAGGGTTGGCCACCACCCAATCAGAAGCTGCCAAGAGACACAAGGGAGTGAAAACTCAGTGGGACCGATAAGGCAGGATCTGTGGGCCAACCAGAGGCATTGCTGAGCCAATCAAAATCCTGAGTGACTAAGTTTGTTTTTAATGCGTTGTGGGAGAATGCAGAATTATGGGAGATTAGGTGACACAAGGTCGGAAAGGATAGTGCTGTGTTCAGTTCTCATGCTCTTCTAGTGTTTTCTCACACATTCCAAAGTCAGGAGGCTTTTTGGTGGCTCTCCATCTCTAAGTTGCCCTTCGTGTGAACATATGTGTGCTTTCTTCTGCCATTTGCATTTTATTTACTTAGCAGACAGAAAGCAGAGTCAGACGGTCCCTGGAGCAAATGGGGGTTGAGGGTCTAACTCCACGGCCAGAGAGTGACATCACTCTGCGGATCCTGGGATTTGAGCTGGTGACCTTGTGAACACAGGCACAGCATCCTACCCTGTGCCCCCATTTCAGCTTCCAAAGACCCTACAATGGATTAGTATCTCCAGGCAAATGTAAGGAGCATCATATATGTATATGCATATGCATATGTATATATGTATGTACATGTATAGGTGTTTGTATATGTATATATACATGGATGGGGTTATATATGTATTGTTTATGAACTGGAACTAATTACGTTTTGAGGCTGATCACCCTGAAATTGAGCCAGCTCTGCATGCGCATTTTAAAGGGATGGCCAGGGTGGCTAATGCCAACCCTTAAATCAGATTGGCTAGGCCAGACTCCGCCCCAAAATTTCTGCCACGTCACTGGCTTCTGCTTGGCTGGATGGAGCATCACAGGAGCAGCCTGTGTTGGTCAGAAGCCGGAGCTGTAAATCCAATTCCTAGCTTTTCTGATTACTGTTATGAGGTAATATTAGGGTGAGGTACTTACTCTGGTCTTTACAGTATTCCACCGTGTACCCATCCAGGCCAGAGTCGCCAAGTGTCTCTGGCGTCCTCCATTTGATAGTGACGGATGTATCATTGACGTCATCCACAGTCAGGTTCAGCGGTTCACTTGTGGGAACTGCATTGACCAACACAAGGCAGCAGTGAAGCCAAGGACCAATACAGTAATGCCTCTTCATAATTAATCATCACATGCTGTCAAATCAGAACATGGATTATGAGTCCCACCTGCAGGAGGAGGAGGGGTTGGTGCTTTGGGCTCTTCTGCTGGAGGTGCTGCAGGAGCTGCAGTTATTGGATAAATGTGCAGGTCAGACAATTGCATTGCCATTATCCAATTAAAGATCACCGAATAACAAAATCAGTGATTGCAGTTTATTTCCTAAGGAGTATTGTAAGTCCCACAAAGCCCCAGGAGCCATGAGAAAGGAGCGCTTTACCCTCTGCAGGCGCCTCGGGTGCGGCAGCGGCGGCGGCGGACGCGTCTTCAGCAGCTGGAGCTGGTTTAAAGTGTCACACAGTTCGGTTAGCGGAGAGGAGCACTCATGTTTGACACGACAGCTTCGGATGTCAATATAATACAGCCGCCCCCGACGATTAGGTGGCGGCCGTGTCCGATTACGGCGCGATGCTACGCGTGACATCTTGCAAGATGGAACTGAGACGTGGCAAATGTCAGGAGATTCAGCTGTGACTCTCAGGCGAATATATAAGTATGTGAAAAGATTTTATGGACTTTAACAAGCCTCCAGAACTGTCTGCAACGCAATATATGTTTGTTTATTAAAATGAATAACAATAATATAAAACCATCTGAAATCTGGAACACATTTCTGTAAATGTGGTTTGAGATGCTTCTAGCTGGGAACAGTAGAAAATGTATATAAAGCAGCCAGTCCCTCTGTAACGTTAAAACTGCGTAGACTATACTTGCACTGGTGTGCAGTGGGGTTTCCCTTTACAGAAATAATTTTGTCAAAAATGGGAATCAAGTACATTTTTCCACCAAATTTTATGAATTGATTTAAAGCTATTCATTATATAATAACATATATTTTGTTTGTTTTCAGACCGACGGCTCGTTATAAATGCAATGCAGACCAGCCTGAGTACCTGTAAAAGCGCATTAATTTGGAATCTTCTACTGTGTCCAAATGTTATGCACAAGATGTTTACTATGAACTTAACTTTTTTTTAAGAACACCACTACCAAAAATAAACAGAAACAACAAGAACAAGAACAAGAACAACAACAACAACAATAATAATAATAATAATAATAATAATGATAATAATTCATTGCGCATGTTCACGCCAATAGTGGTTATCCTTGAGGAGTACGCGGTTACCTTCTGCAGGGGCAGCCGGTGCCGCTTCCTCGACGACTGGTGCCACCTCCACCGGTGCCGGCTCAGCCGGGGGCGCAGGGGGCTCCGGGGCCGGGGCGGGCTCGCTGGGCTTCGCCTCAGCCTTGGGAGCTGCCTTCTTCACGGGGGCTTTCTTGATGGGGGCTGGTTTGGCCGGCATGGTGCTTGAGGAACCGAAGGTATGGCCAGACCTATGGATTCAGATCCCAAGGGAGCCCTGACATTTATACTGCCGTGTTACGGGGACTCCTCCTCAGCGTGGTTTATAAATAGCAGCCTTCGCCTTGCCTTTCCTAACGCTTCCGGACTGTCTGAAGCGGATTGTGGCGATCGCTCAGTATCCCCATTAATGTATGACTAGTTGTAGTATGTGATGGCTGATCATCATGTACCGGTACCAATGGGCTAACGGACCGTTGCAGTGTATGCATGGTTTAATCAGTACATTTAGGCTAGTCACTGAATGTATGAACCTTAATTAAAGCTAGGTCTATAGTAATGTGCTGCATTTGGTCTTCATGGTCTGTCCCATTTCGATGCATTTCATTTTGAACCGAAATTTTATGAAAACAAATAAAAACTGTTCAGATTCAAACAATTATAGAGGATTTATTACAAGTGCATCGGATTTAAGAATAACTTGGTACGTTTTGCAGTTGTTGATCTTATATTTTCTCTGCTTAATGTTTCAGAGCAGTCGTCAAGGCCAGGTTGGAGGTTCAAGGTGAAATGCACATAAATCTTTCCCGAATCTCTCTCCATCCTCACACGTTCAGGTGCAGTGCCACTGTCGCCCTCTGCTGAGCAGCTGGTGAAATACATCCGCGTATCTGCCCAATTTCAATACATTGTAGTCCTCGGGGGGAGGATATACAGGGTTTGTAGATCGGTCCGCCACTGCCGCTGCTGTAACTTTCTCATTAAGATGATAACATGAAAAGTATTTCACGGAGGCATTGAATTGGTGACAAACTGGAAGTGATTGAATTTTGAGGCTAATTGCCCTATATTTGGATCAATATTCCTGGGAATATCGGCTGTTATCTTGAATGCTTTCCACTTGTGAATAAACTTTATCACTGTAGAATGATGGACTTCAAATATAGTCTAGAAATGGCCTTATAACGTTCCTCAGATTGATGGCCAGCAACAATTGCTTCTCTAAGATCATCACTGATGCCTTAAATCCTTGACATAGTGTTAGCATACACTCAACTGCTCCAGACCAACAAACTGCCAAAACCTCTGCTTTTGTAGAGGTGGTCACACTTGCTGATGATTAGTTAATTAAGTGCATTTGATTAGCAGCACCTGGCTGCTACTTACCCTCTTAAACCCTATTGAAGCAATGTACTTAGTTTTTCACATACTGCTTCTGCATTTTGGCTTGGCTTTTGTTAAACAAATAATGAAGTAATATGTCATGTGTTGTTGTTCATCTGAGGTAGAATTGACCCAGTTTTAAGACCTGCTAAGGACCAGATGGTTTTTTCATAATGTCCTGATATGTAAAACCTTAAAATGATACTTTCTTTTTCACATGACTATATGTGTATTTTGTAGTTCATTCCAAGCTTAAGGAGTTGATTTACCCAATTTGTTATCAACATATGGGACATTTCCAAGGGTATGGACCTATTTGTGGCTGGAATTCCTGCACTGAATGAGTATCAGGCATGGCCAGGGGCACAGCTGGGTCCAGGGACAGAGCTTGGCCCAGGAGCAGAGCTGCATCCAGGGACGGAGATTGGCCAGGGGAGACTGTTTGGCCTGTTTGCAGAGCTTGGTTGGGGGCAGAGATTGCCCTGGGGGCAGAGCTTGGCCTAGGAATGGAGATGGGCCCAGGGACAGAACAGGGACCAGGGGCGGAGCTGTGCCCCGCTGACCCCTGTGTAGTGTATATCTGCTTCTTCAGCGGC
The DNA here is from genome assembly GCA_026780765.1 of Petrocephalus schoutedeni. Lineage (NCBI taxonomy): Eukaryota > Metazoa > Chordata > Actinopteri > Osteoglossiformes > Mormyridae > Petrocephalus > Petrocephalus schoutedeni. Next base: position 11,601,960 of record JAODKL010000038.1, read on the forward strand.
CCCATGCAGGACAGGTCAATGGCATTTTCAGGGAATGCCCTGGACGTCCTCTTCACAGCACTAGTGGTTCCCAGGGATGTTGCTTGAGGCACCTGGGGACCCTGGAGGGAGTGGGATGCAGCAAGAGAAGTGTCTTGGCTTGACGTACCCCAGAGTGGAAGAGGGGGAATCCAGGTAGTGTAGATCTAAGGAGCGTCATGAACATTAGATAGAGCATGGCAACTCACATCAAAGTAACATGAAAGCGACAATAAAATGCTTTAAGTGACTTGGCTATTTAGTCACATTTCCACTGATGCCGTGTACTAAGTAACCGGGGAGCAAACACATTAGCCTCTGCTTGGCTCTCATGGAGCTGCAAGACCTGGGCTGAGTTGTCCTTGCAGAACCTAGAGAGAGCCGTGTCCATCTTATACAGTACACTGTCCTGTACATGCCCTGCACCAGGAAGTTATGCATTTTCTGTTATTAACCTTTCACCCTCTCCCTGGGGTTCTGCAAGCTCGGTTTGGGATAAGTCACGCACTCAGAGAGCTGAATGACACTTTGAGAACCCAGAAATGTAACCCTAGTCATAGTCAGTGTCAGCACAGCACATTACAGAAGAGGTGTAGGTCAGGTGAACTTGATGACAGGAAAGTTATACAAAGTTGGTCTTTTAATGTATATACATTTTTTTCGAGGGGTGAGGAGAGTGTGAAGGCCCATTGACGAACACCCCTCTCATACGGACCTATAGGACAGACATATAAGATTGGGGGGGGTGTGTGTGAAGAGGAGATTGTAGGAGTAAGGGGGTGATGGGGGCGGTCCAGGGAATACATTATTGTCTTATCGACAGCATCTAGTTTTTGCAATGGTCAGCAACTGGCTTATATACAGTACTTACATATTACTTTTTGGAGTTCAATGATATTAGGCAGGATTGGACAGGTGAATTGACATTTATTCTTTATGCCCTGCAATGGGCTGCAGCCCTATCCAGTCTATAACATGACATCATGCCAGGAAAAAAAGGTCACATTGCCCGTAACTCTCATCTGACCTATCAGGTTGAAACTTCGTTTAGTATATGTACCACATCTTACTACAAATTAATCAAATTGCACGTTTTTCACATCATGCAGCTGGAAGGTGCTGCAATGTTTAATACTGACTGGATCCCTGCATTTGTACATGAGACACTGCAGTATTAATTATTACTGTTATATCTGACATCAGTGACTGTAAACAACAGCAGGTGAAGCATATAATTCATCACAAACTATAAATATATTTCTGTTTTGTATTTGTTTACTGACATTTGGCAGGGTCGTTCTTAGAAAATGTATCTTAGTCGATGCTTTTCTCTTATACACATATTTCACATAGATGTCTGTGTAATCAAATAACAACAACACACTTTTGATTTAATGCTCTTTCCTTAATTTATTGAATTAAATGAACAATGTTTATATGGAGTTGTCGCCATTTTAAGAACATGCCACCAAGTGCCTTGAGGGGCTCTCCTGCATCCAAGTCATAAAAAATGAGCCTACCTTACGATCTACGCGCGGATTTCTTCTTAAACGTCTCATTTCATGTGATTGTTGTCGCGGATGCAGTAAATATTTACACTCTTCACCATCAAAGCTTCCCGTACAAAATATAAAGAAAGTTTTACAAGTGATCAGGGGAAAAAATGTTGTGTTTCTTAAAAAAGGGACCCCCCCCCCAGGAAACATATTTAGCTCCTACATATAGCTCTGCAAACACACCAGTGTGACATGCATTGACAACATTTAGGATTCATCACATTTGCACTTCAGTTACATTATATACCACCATTACACCATTTTTTGTTTTTTTATTTTTCCGTAATACTTGTGACTACTCAGCAGCCTGTATTGGCTTCAGGATTAGAAAGCAGTCGGTATTAAAAATTTTAAGCTTGGTTTTCGTTTCGATTTTTGTCCTTGAGACAGGAAAGGTTGTGTGTGTAGAAGCAGAAATCTATTTTTTAAAATGGCATCCGCCGTGCTTAACAATGTAGCTTGGGCATAATCACCTGCACCCTTTGGACAAACTGACTGATTAAGATAAAAAATGTGGCCAGAATTAAACATTTTAACACTCAGCCTAGTAAAGCCCAGCTCTTCCACACCTCTTGATAGATCCACAGGGTGTGGTTTCCAGCTTGCCAACTGATACCAGCACTCATACTCAAACAAGTAGATTGAAATACACTGGGTGTTTGAGCAATGAAATGCAGTTGACTTAAGCAACACACCCAAATATCTAACCAACAAAACATTTTGTATTAGGATATTTACCCTCATCTGCCACTAACTGTTCATCCTAAAGTCCAAAGCAATCATAGAACAGGTTATTAGCTTACATGCAGTACTTTCACTCCAGGGCTATGGAGCATTATGAGGATAATAAGTGCATTGATGTGGCTTCCTGATCAGCGAACCCCAGCCAGTAGAAGCTGCCTCGTGGTACTCCGAGATGCCCTGACACACGAGCCCATGCGGCTAAACTGGCACAACTATGACCAGCGAGGTTTCACACAAGGACCCCGGTGCAGTTGAACCAAGGAGCAAAATGGCTTCAGCTACCCACATGATCGGGAAGCTTCTCATCTCATCATTTCCTGTGATTTCCATGAAGCAGCAGTAGGTAACATGTCCTTCCGTGCGAAGGCAGGGGTCTATCCAGAAACACCCTGACATTTTTAACTTGTGGGGCTTCTATAAGTACCCATGATTAATAAGGTTAGGAGAAGTAGCTGGTGGCTCATCTCCAGCACACTAAAAAGCCACTCTGCTCTTTGGCTGAGCTTGCAAATAAACCCATGAAAACAAAACAAATTATAACGCTCCATGAAAAGCAATGCACAATGGATTTTGAAAATAAAAAATGTAAAAAGTATTTGTGAGTTAATTCTTAAGTGCTCAGTCTCAGTGACGTAGTCTTACCCATACTGAATGCTAAGTGGGAAGATGTTTCTTGTAACATTTTCTTCTCTTTTGCTACAAAGCACTGACATTCATATATACAGGTATCTTGTAATGCTATAATGTTCTGGTACAAAATCCTAAAAAAACATCTTTTTTGTTCCTTGCTACATTACATGTTAAGACAATTGAGGATAGAGTTGAGGAGGAGGGTTTGCAAGGCTAATCTGAAAGATGAGTACTTCACATTTATGACTTTGTGTTTCATCAGCCGCCAGAAAAAAAAAGATCTTCATGCATTCACACCCTATAGCCATGACAATGTTCTCTCAGCTCTGTAGCATTAATGGGAGGTTACTGGTCCACAACTAACCCCTAAACATTAGCATTGAGATAAAGTCGTATGTCCGTCGTCCAGCTCTGGGACATATCATGGACACACCGATATGGATTCCGAAAACAGTTCTCGTGATTTGCTGTGGCCAAGGATAATTAAAAACTTTCTCTGCTGAGTTATTACAGACATTTCTACATCCCAAATCGTCCAAATACTGGCAGTAACAGTGCCTTAAATTGACCAGTACTCATTGGCACACAGTACCAAGTGAGTACCTCTCATAATCTGCAGGTACTGATAAACTGAGTACTGACACCTGTTTTATTCAGTACTGACTCAGAGCTCATTGGTTACATTGACTGTCTTGAGTAGGATCGAGGAATCAACAAAATGAAGATGTTCACACGAATGCATCTGGCAGATAAATCAAATCCAGAAACTGAGGCACTAAGGGAAGGCTTAACATGTTACTGGTTGTGTTCCAGGCTGAGCTGTTGCTTCATCAACAGCATGGTTTGATATAGCATCAGTATCGTTGCTGCTGTTCTGTGGCTAACAAACTGAAAGTATTATACTTAAAAGATCAGCACTTTGACAGATAGTGTACATTCATTGGGGTCATCAACCACTTCACTCTCTCAACCACAAAGCAAGATATCTGTAGGGATGACAATATATTACTTAAGAATTACTGTTAACATTACTTTGAGCTTCCTGGAAGTTGTTAGATGGTATCAGTGACAATAGAAATAATTATATTTTTGTAACATTTTTTCTTTCATGATGAGAAGTTAAATTTAGTTTTAAAACAGTTTAGATATGAACTGTTAAACATTCAATTTTAAGTCAACCCAGATGTTCAAAAAAATGTCAGTTAGGGCAATTGGCTGTGACATTTGAGGTGTTATTTAATGACATTGTCTTTTTAAAGTCTTTTTCAATAGAAGATTTTTCACACAAAATCTCCAAATTTCATTATAAGCAGGATCATAAATTTCATTCTGGCCTGTTTCTCCGAGTCATATCCCATTGAAGCCTTTTGGTAATAGTGCTGACAATGGAAGCGGTGAGTCTGAATAACATGAATAAGAGGAAACACTGCCCCCATGTGATACGCAGATGAACTGCACTCGTATGTCATTCTGGATGTCTTCCATTATAAGTGTAAATCCTCTTAAGAAATATAAATAAATCACCAAATTAAAGTGCATTTTTGACTACACTCTTGTACTTTTTTGTGGGTTCAGACTCAAAAAGTACCATTATTCCTGCAACTTGCTGCAGGTGATTATAACTAGAACTAAACTGAATAAAAATGTAATTCCTGTGCTTCTTACAGTACCTGTTTTTAAAATGAAATTTTTAAAAAAGTGTTATTCAGCATCAGGACATATTAGAGACTCGATATATTAAGGCCTTTGATTGAGCACCATTTGATTCAGTGTGTTGTTTATTAAATTGCATACTTTCTAATATTTGGTCTTCACAGCTTGGACATTTTGGGCCTGTATTTTGGGTCAACTTCTCCAAGATCTGAGATCAAAATTCTTTACAGGCTAGTTTAGACATAACAAATACTAAGGAATTCCATAGATTATACAGATAAAGAGCCATCTTAGCCAAATGAAATACGTCATGGGAGTTAATCGGTAACTCTCAGCTTGTGAATGGCAAGATAATGTGCTCCACAGTAACCTTTAGACAGGACATAGATGCTCTGCATTTTTAAATAAGAATGAGGAAATGTTTATTATACAAAACTGCATTTCACAACCATACAGCACAGAGTATACCAGTGTAGCAGGGTCTTGTTACTACACCAAAGTATTATGGGTAACGGGCCAGCTTTTTATGATTAATGTCACATGTGCATATTAGGACACAAGCTGTGAAGACCAGAGAGGTTCTCGGATGAGCACCTGATTCCTTCTCAAGGGCAGCAGTGAGACAGTAATGGACCCAAGTTGGAGGACATTGTCTTAAAGTAAATATATATAATATATATCATAAATATTCTTCATGAAAAAAAAATCCAGTTTTGAAATTGTTTGCAATGATTGCCATGCATTTAAAGATTAAATAAATTGCAAAAGTATAGGAAAATTATTTGTTCATTAGGTAAAACCCTGCTAGGCGTAGTTTTCAATAGTCGTATTTCTGAGTTCTAGTAAATATAGAACAGATAATGTTATCTTATTTTGTCTCTGAAAAACTAGAAGACAAACTCTGCTGCCTACAGGGCCGAGCGCAGGTCCTGATGTAACAGCACTAGCCATCTGGGGTATTCAGGGTACAGCATCCTGGGGGCTTTCAAAGGGTTGCCTGGAAACTGGGATCCAGCGACATCTCTCCGTCAGGTGACTCGATGTAATTGGCTGATTCCTGTAGTTTCAGCAGCATGGCCATCTGGATTGGAGAGACGGCAGTGATGAGCCTCACTCCATATGAATCGCCGGCGGCATCAGAAAGCTAATGTTAGCGTTTCTTTTCAACCAGAAGCAAGCATGGTGAGATTTAAATTTTCAAGAAATGTGTATACATTGTTGTATATAATCTATTTGCATTTCTTCAATAAATGAGATCTTGGGGTCTTAGAGGTACAGATTACAAGGGAACAGAAACATAAGCATCAAATTGCACTTTTGGAATCCAAGGGTTTCAGAATGTTGTCATAACGATCAGGAAGTTACTTACCAGGGGGTCTGACTCCATAGAGCTGGGTGGGTTCTCTTTAACCACCCTGTCCTCACCGGGTTGTTCCACACCCCCGGGAGTCATTGTAGGTGGGGGCAGGTGAACCAGCCTCGCCTGGTCTTGCTGGGCTGAGGGCCAGGGAAGTGTCCCCCTCACCCATTCCACAGGATCCTCCCAAGCTGCCTTCTGACCATGGACCTGCAGGATTGGAGTACAAGCAGCTTTTAGGAGCCCTAAAACTCTCCCACCAGGACATCCAAGAAGACATCCATGACACATCAAGGGAGACACCTGGAATCACTCACTTTGATGCCATCCTTTGCACCCTCCTGCAGATACGGGATGATGGAGTGATTCCAAAGGTCAATAAACCATGAGCGAAACTCTTCCACGGTCACAGGGCAGGACAGAAAAAAGCAGGGTCCTGTGGACACATTGATAATTCACTCAGGCCAAAGAAACCAGAAGGCCTTCACAGCCCATCACCTCAAAAAACATTTATGCCAAACTACTTTAGCCTTATGGAAATGCACTCTCTTGTTGCCAATGGTAAATTCACATGACAGAACTAATAACTAATTTATAATGATTTCCAGAGCATATTTCAATCAGGAAGATTGCCATCTTCTCCCTCAAGATTATCACTGAAAATATTAAAATGATCAGATCAAACCAAAATCAATCTGAGCTTTTCTTAATCTGCTCCTTTCCTATGTAAGACCTGTTCTTAAAGATGAGATCTTCATGCTCTGAACTCCTACCCATTACATCCAAAGTAATACACATTGCAATGCCACAGAAGGGAATCTTTGAGCATTTGGGTATAGAGAATCATACCTATAAGGAAGTCAGAAGTGCTGTGCTTCTCCAGGAAGGTGTGGAGGTGATACCAGAGCTTCGGCACCCAGTCCAACACCCGAAGAAGCCCCTGGCTCTCCGAATTGCTATCACTCTCTGCTTCCACCATTTTCCTGTGCAGGTAGCGTACAAGGAACCCATTGGCTGGCTCCACATTATTGGAGAACGTCACCATCCTAAAACAGAAGAGTACAAAAGAAAGAGAGTGCTTGTATGGCTTACTTGCAAATTCAGTGGTGGATAGTTCTGATCCAAAAATTAAAAATCCAGACCAAGATTTTGTTTCAACCAGCCAGTTAAGTACAGTGTGACTGTGACTCTTTATGCTCAACTGGCTGGTCGAAACAAAATCTTGGTCTGAATTTTTACTTTCTGGACCTGAACTATCTACCTCTGTACAAACTTTTGATCTTGTATGCTCACCTGAAACTAAGATGCAATCCATGGTTGGGCGTCATCTTTACGGGTTGGTTAGTCGTTCCAATAATGTATGGGCTGAAATTACAATAACCACATTTGAGGTAGGATACTCTGACCATCAAGTTCATCTAATGTCTGTGAATGCCTGATGTCGTTAATTACAGCTGCCACTCACCATTTATGATATTTGCAGGTTAGAGCACCATTGACTAGCTCACTAATTGCCGTAGCATCACTGATGTCATCCAGGATAATGACCAATGGAACTTCGCCCATACCACTCTCCCGGTCAATCTGATTGGCCTGGTTGGATAGGTATAGCTGAAGGTCCTAAAAACAGAAATGAGAAGTAGCTTTTTGAACAAGATGTAGATATATCATTAAAAATGGACTGCAGTGGGATTGCTCATGAGTATAAGAAGACAGTGTATTGGGGCTCAGGGCATGAGATCGCACTGTGATTAGAGGATATGGAAGATGGATGGACAGATGGCTGGATGGATGTCCTGACACCTAATGGGTCCCTCACCTTGCAGGACTGACGGTGCATGTTGTAGATGACGGCAATCCCCTCCATGGTCTCGCGGCCGCTACGCTCCACCAGATACTCGGCCAGCCGGTAGGTGAGGTAGGTCTTTCCAGTGCCGCTCGGGCCAGACAGGATGAGACGCCGGTGTTTCAGCAGGAGGCTTATGTAGTGCTGCATCATGGGTTTGGGGACGAGAGTCTCAAAGACGAGGCTGTCCACACACTTCTCCTTCAGGCCTGGACACAAGAGAAGAAACAAAGGCCTATGAGGATACCCAAGGCTTCTCTTCTGAACAGTACACCCGTGTGAGTCATCGTGTCGTATGTAGATCGGGAGGAATATGTTTAGGAGCTGGAGCCGGGATAATTCAGAGAATTCAGAGTATTGTATAAAACAAAAGGAAGCCGTTGATGTGATCCAGACTAAAATGAGACATTGGAATATGAAATTAGGATAAACGTAGGAAAGCAAATGCTGACTTTAGAGACTGTGTCAGGAGTCAACTGACCTTTCAGAGTCACAATGATATTGCAAGTGCCCTGAGCCAAACAGCGGGAGGGTGTGGACTCAGGAGGCTCTGCCCCCAGCACCCTCTTTCCATGATTGATTTGATAGCTGTAGATGGAATCTGTAGATAGCCCAAGACTTGAGGCAGGATCCACCATGTTGATGTAGTCCTAATGATAAACAGACTGGTTAATCAGTAGTTTGGGTATATTTATATTTGATACTGTTATGGCCTAAGTTCCAGGCTTAAATGGTTCCCAGCTAGTAGTGATGGCCAAATGAAGCTTCATGAACCATTAGCTGTATCTTTTGTCCCCACTAGATGGTGCTCTCTGTTCAA
>JAODKL010000038.1:11610683-11627676 GCA_026780765.1 Petrocephalus schoutedeni
AGCAAACCAATAGCACCATCTAGTGGGGACAAAAGATACAGCTAATGGTTCATGAAGCTTCATTTGGCCATCACTACAAGCTAGACACTCAATGAGAATTACAATATATATAGTGACATGATATACAATATATAAGAATGATACTGGATAAAGGCACTTGACAATGAAAGGTGAAGGACCAAGACTCACCCTGAAGGCCTGGCAGATGGCTGCATCCAGCACAGCCCAGTCAGTTTTGCCATTGACCTTGATGGAGCCAATGAAGAAGTCCTGCTGCTTTACTTCCTGGAGAATAAAGAAAAAGAGGAGAGAACAGCTTCAGCAAGTAGTGAATGGACCCAGAGCCACAGCTGAGAAGGTCATTGCCAAAACCACCACTGTAGCATGGTAATGTGTCATAAATGCCTTCTACAAATGTCTGACACTGCAGACAAGGGTGCGGTAAACTGAGGGTTCCAAAGTTAGGATGGTTCCAAGGGCCCCTGAGTGACTGTACCATTGGAACACTGGAACATAATCCAACTGATCTGGGATGAGGGCCCATATAATATGCTTTCATGGGGCCCAAAATCTGATTGCAGTTATGGTCATCCTACACTGAAACCTGAAAAGCCCCAGAGGCTATTCACATATATTGCATTGTATATTATAATGGCATTGTTAGGGTTCTAATGACATTTTGTCAGTATTAATAAGGTTATTATAACTGGTCTGTGCCAAGGTTGTTCTCTGAAGAGCATGAAAGTGAAGGAGGCTCACATCCTTGAAGACATGCTGGTCGACCACGCAGACCACCACTCGTACACGGACATCATCCTTCTGGGAGGGGAGAAGACTCAATGCATTTGTTGGGGAGATGTCTGCAAAGAGGTAGAAAATGTTATACACTTTTCTTCACACCTTCTACACAAATATCTCAACATCTGAACATTTGGACCAACCTGGGACAGTGCTCTCATTGAGGCTCATGCTGAACGACTTTGTGAGGGACATGGTCATAGACTGTCGTGGTGATGAGGCTAGGAGTGACGTCAGACCTGATGGTTGGGATGTGGATGTGCTTGGTCCAGAATTAAGGGTGGTGACCGTCCCAGTCTTTAGCTGGTCATTCTCAGCCTTGAGGTTCTCAACAGTTGACTGCGAATCATGAGGTTATTCACACACATTATTCATAGTAACCCAGTATTGCTGCTTCATTCAACTAAAATCAAATTATAAAGTGCCCTTCTTAAAAATGCTGCACTAAGTTAAAAATACAGAATACAACAGAGTAGAGTAACAACAACCCCTTTGGAAGGTAAACTGTGGGGAGTAATGTCAACTGTATGGTTGTATAGGGTCAACTGCATGAGGTGTACAGTCAACTGTGTGGTGTGTAACATTAACTGTGTAGGGTGTAAGGTCAACGGCATGGGGGTAACGTCAACTGTGTAGTGTGTAACATCAACTGCGTGGTGTATAAGGTCGACCGTGTCGGGGTAAAGTAAACTGCATAGTCTGTAGCATTAACTGCATGGGGTGTAACATGTACTGCATGAGGGTAACGTCAACTGCGTAATTTGTATCATCAACTGCATGGTGTGTAAGGTCGACTACATGGGGGGTAAAGTAAACTGCATAGTCTGTAGCATCAACTACGTTGTATGTAAGGTCAACCATGAGCGGGGCACACGCACTTGCATGTTGTTCATTGCTTCCTGCAGCTGCTCCAGCTGATGTGCAGAGTTGAGGGCCTCCAGCCGAATGTCTGTCAGCATCATCTCCTTCTCCCACAGTTCGGAGCGCAGGTCTGTCACCGCCTTTTCATCATTGTCTGGCACCTCTGCTACCTCAGCAATTCTATGGCAAAACCAAGTTAGGAAGCTCATGTTAGAATATATATGCTTTTAAGCTATTTGCACAACTGGGTATTTGTTAATAATTTAGATGGAAACTGGACTCAACAGTAAAACAATTTCCCCTCTTCCGACACCTCATAACATTGTAGCATATGATTCATATATGATTCAAAGGCGGTAATGTGACTCACGGAGCAGGGGCAGTGGAGGGGATTGACTGGAGAGGCATGGGGGCCGCATCCCCTGGTTCATGGGACAGTTTTGGGGAGGAGGGGGCCGAGGAGTCGGGAGTGGCGATCTCCTCGATATCCGAGTAGGACGTAGTGGATTTGGGGCCCTTCTTGATGCTAAAGGCTTTGTTGAAGGAGCTCTTTAACTAGAGAGGGAGAAAAGACAGGTCACATGACCATGGTTTCATTAGAATACCTTGCTGGTAGGGCTTACCCATGTCTTTGTATGTGTATTTCAGTTAAAAAATATGCATACTTGCATGTTGCATTAATGTTTCTGAGAGATAAAATCATAATAAAAATCATAACAAAACTATGCGGCCATACATTTTCCCATCTTTATATTTTCACAACAGCCAATGATTGATTCACCAGTAGCATATCATCTGTCGCATATTTCACCATTAATATCTCCAAACTTTCCATGCTCCTTTTTTTAATTCAGACAGCTAATGTATCTGGGACAAAGGGACATGAACAACTACAAGGAGGAAGACACAAGCTTCTGTGGCAGAACATCTGAGTAGCAGTAAAGACCCGTAGATGGATGCAGTCAAATGAAAGGCACGGAGAAGACAGGAACATGAATACTAGAGGTCAGATAAAACCCAAACATGCAGCATGACTTTACGGACATGACTTTATGGGCCGGTTTATCCACTGATGGGCACAGGCACCAGGTCTCAAGGAATATGGGTGCAGAAGAGGCTTTAGCACCATGCTAACTATTTACAAGGTCAGCATTTCAACACAACGCTAGTTAGTTGGATGGTTAAGAGCTGAAGAAAAAAATAAAATTTAATACCAATAATACAATAATACTGTAATTATATGCAAGAAAATGGGATGTGGAACCATTTCTTGACGAGACAATGACCACATGACCCAACAGAAAAAGCATTTGTAAGATGAATGTGGCACTTATCTCAAAATACAAGTTGCTAGGATGAGTAGCAAAGGGTCAGGCAGAGGACAACTCACCTCAAACACCTCAAATAAAATGCAAGGAGGCAGAGGGGCAAGACCAGAGGCACATTTAACATGACACTTGAAGCAGAGGTGTTCACAGGAAAGTCAACAGCACAGAGATATGGACGAGTGCATGGGAGCATAAATCAAGCACAGAAAAGCTCATAGACAACTATCAAAGTATCAAGCCAAATCAACTCACTTTCTATCCAAATAACAACTCTAGCTAATCAACTGAATGCTGGAAGACAACCACAACTCAAAGGCCTATCTTAGACACCCCAAGAAGTCCAGGAGGGCTTTTACATAAACTGAATGAAAAGCACCTCATTACCGAAAATGGTTATTCAGAATGCTATGTATTGTGGACTGTTCCCTTGCACCCCTACCACTCCCACCCAAACTTATGGATATAGCCCCCTACCCAGCTCTTCTTCTTCTTCTTCTTGGCGTCGGCGTCCTTGCAGCTGCCAAGGCTGGAGTGGCTGGTGATGCTGTTGAGGCTCGAGATGCTCTCAGAGGAGTTCTGCCGCCTGATCCGTAACTCTGCTGGACGGCACGGCCACAGGAGACGGCAGCCGTTTAGCACTGAGACACACAATCTGTGCCGTGCTTTGGGAGTCCCGGTCTCTGCTTACCTTTGGTCACCACGTCGGGGGTATTGAGAGCCCCCTGGATGACAGCCTGGGCCTCTGTGTTCTTGACCTTCAGATTCTCGATGGTGTCACGCAGGTCCAACAGCTCAGTATCCTGTAGGCACATATACCGCATGTTCTTAACCACAGATCTCATTCAGAAGCTCATACCTGTAGGTATGTTAAGCCGTTGGTCAGAAAGGTGTAAAAGTTAGCCCTTAACTACTAAGACTACTGACAGAGATGGACAGAAGTGACAAACCCCTTTTCTTCCTTTCCTGACCATTCCTGCTAACAACTTTAAAAGCAATCAGATATTTTCCTAAGCTGCTCATTCAAGCATTGTTTAAGAGCCCACAGAGTGGTGGTGTGGGGCTTACAGTTGATTGCACAGAAATTTAGCTCTGGAACCGATATCTGTAACAGTCTAGACGGTCGGTCCATTCCCAGAAGCCATTAGGGTGTGAACGATGGAGAGCAGGGCATGGGCACTCTTTCTCCCTCTCTTAGATCCTTATCCAGTGAAGTAAAGTAGATCCAACTACTCTGGCAGGAGAGCAGGGCTGTCTGCTTAGCCCTAAGGCATTTGTGATATTGTGTTTCCTCCCCAACATACCAGAAATTCCCAGGCTGGGTTACATTAACATGCCAATATAAAAAAACCCACTGGTTCACTGAAACCCAAACAGGGGCAATGCTATGATTTTTTTAAAGGTGGTAATTAAAACAGCGGGGGCAACCTTACCATTAACTAATTATTTTCTTTGAATTGACGAGTGACAGGAGAAAGAGCATTCTGGGGGCCAATCAGCTTTCAGCTGGGGCCAGTAATCCAGTGTCCCCTCCCCTCTGTATACATGAACCCAGATGAGAAAGTTCGGCGTATAGTACAATACTATACTCGCATTTACTCCATGGAAGTCACATACCTTCTGCTCGGCACTGGCAGAAAGGGACTGCAGGCGCGTGGTCATGAGGGCCAGGCTCTGTTCAAAGGCAGCCACCAGGTTTGCCTGCAGGAAAGCAGAGGAGAGTGGCATCATTACCGTCCACATGGGCTCGGCTTGAGTGTCCACAGTGAAAGTTTGCAACTGATCACTGAGCATCATGGTCCCTATGCCAAAGCTGCCCCCCACAAATGTACGGCACCCTTAAACCAAAACTACCTCATCATCCACAAGAAATGTGAACCCTAGTTTCAAAGCTTAGATCTGACAGTCTGAAGTATATGCAAATTTTGAAACTCTTAAAAGCTGTAATACTGTAGTACTGAAATATGCAGCCTGTAAATGCTTTAAATGAAGACAGCCTTTACCACAGCCTGCCATGTTCAAGGACTCTGCAACGTAGTTACATCTGCCATCTGAACAAAGAGCAGGGCACCACCTGCCTCACATCTGTTCAGCCAAAAGGGGGCGACAACGTATAACAGCAGACAGGAAAGTACATGACCGTCCAATGACAGAGTCCTCAATATGAGGAGATTCACTAAACCAGACCTGCAGGTTGGTACCAAATGAAACAGCCAGGGTGTGTGGATATTATTATCATTCCCTTTGGGGACATTTTACTTGTGAGTGGCTTAAGTACCTGTATCCTAGAAGATGCTGTTTTGTAGGCTATGAGCAGGTTTACACTAAAAATAACCATCCATCCATTTTCTGTACCCACTTGTCCTATTTAGGGTCGTGGGGGGTCCAGAACCTAGGCGTGCAAGCTAGGGAATTGTACTGGATGCAGCACCAACTCATCGCACACCAATTCACCTAAGCATATTTTTGGACCATGACAACACAGGGAGAACATGCAAACTCCACACACTTGGAGCCATGGCAGGTACTCAAACCCAGGTCCCAGAGTTGTGTGGCAGCAGTGATAATCCACACTGAAAACATACAGGCCTCCATTTCGATGACTGAACAAGGTGTGGAATAGCATTGACAGGAATACAAATTTTGCAGAGCAGATCCAAAAGCCTTGTGAAGCTGCTGAGCAAACATATAGCCAAGGACTCGCTTCTTTGTCAGCAGATATAGCTGTATTTCCCTGAAGCATGGAGGTTCCCGGCATCCCTGCTCGATCTTTCGGGGACGCTTCCCAGCAAACTGAAACACGAGCGGAGGGAGAACGAGGCCGTGCGTGCTGTGGAAGATGAAAGTGTCGTGGTCACCGAGTTTGAGGATGGAGGCTGCTAGAGAAGGCTACAAGGAACGGCCTCCTCCGAGCCGACAGAGAGGCCCCCGGTCAGAGGAAAACCTCGCAGGCCGTGCCGGAGGACGTCTGCAATGGGGACGTGGGGGTCGTTACGCTACACCCATCCCACGGCGGTCAGACAGTTACTCAGCACCGCCAGATTAGTGAACCAGTGGAGATGTTATGACCTGTTATGATGATGGGAAATTGGTCATGCATCTTTGGAAGGACTCTAGAGAAGGACAGGACATCTTCTGAGGTTTTGCGTTGACAGATGAGGATCTTCTTCTTCTTCCTCTGGGAAGCCGTAAATCAAGGTCAGCGGAACTGTTCAACTACTGCGAGCTGCTTATAGCCATCCCACCGCACAGCCCTAGTGGAAAGTCGCACAGTTTTATACAGTATATTTGAATGTATTCATTATTGTCTTGTGTCTTATGCGTAAAGCTGTTTTCAAAGTCTCAGACAAACATTATTTGGTTCCATTGTATGCCTGCATTTTTTTGAAAGGACAAGAAAGAATGACTTAGCTTGATATTATACTCTTGGGGTTCAGAGACAGCCCTGGCTACCGTCGACCACCAGTAGAGGGCAGTATGATATTTCATAGTAAAGGGCTTCTGCTCTGCATTCAGAAAGTTCATCTCGCCTCTCAGACTTTTCCATCGCCCGAGGTCCTCAAAGAGCTTCTGGCTCATAGTTCCCACTACTCCAAAACTGCTGGCTCGTCAGTACAGCATGATGGTGTCTAATAATTTCAGCGACGTTTCCGGAACCTTCCCAGTTTCCCACAGCCTGCTGTGTTGGACTGCTTAACTTGCACCCCCGTTAAGAGCATTTTCTTACATTAAAGGACATCTTCATTGCTTCCCAAACAGAATTATGACTCAGCTCTGACCCTCACTAAGCCTGTCGGTCTGTAACAGAGTGGGTCAGCAGAAGGAGGAGAATGTTCTGGGGGGAGGTTAATCTGTCTCACACAGACAAGAGCTCATCTTCTCAAAACCAGACACCAATGTGGGCCTGAGCTCCTTCAGAACTTCAGATCCACACCATCGTCACCATCGTGACCAACACTTTGTCCCCGTGACTTGAACCTGGGTTAGACAAAGCTGCCAAGAATTCTGTAATATCCATCATTTGGTCCTCAACAGCTCTTTCTATTATTATTAAATTAAATTATACCAATTCTATTCATGAGTTCATTTTCCAGTCTGGTTCTAACAACAAAAAGGATATATTAAAAACAAGACATCAAAGCTGATGTCAACATAAACCTCTCCAGGAATCTGTTAGAGGCCCCACCCTAAACTCAGTGGGAAGAGAAAAAGATATCTTCATAGCGAATGTGTAATAACATTCGCTACGAGCCTGTCTGATCAAACACGGATACCTCAGAAGGATACTTATGACATCACTGTTAATTATTTGCATTCAATCTGGCCAACAGTGGGATTAATTAGGGGAATCCCTCTGATTAATTAGCATGCTCATGTCTGTCTATTTTCCAAGCATGGAATAGCCTAGTTTAAACAAAGAATTACTCTGTATTACATTCTGTATTGCTTGTAAAATGATTAGTAAGTAAGACACATCAGGTTTCAGATTATGGTCTGGGAAAGGTGCAACCACTTTATGAATAGTTTTATAATGGGACATCACCTTATGCACAATGATTTATTTACAGATCAGGGCACCTGGAATGTGTAGTTTTCCATACCCCTCCATGCACTCTTTTTGCAAGTTTGCACAGGAGAGAGTGAAGCTTAGGGCCCAACCAGTGCCTCCAGCAGGGGGGGGGGCGGTTATGGGCCTGGCTCAAGGGCCCAATTCTGCCAAATCTGGGATTTGAACTTGGTGAAATTCCGATCACAGGCATAGAGTTCTAACCCACTATGCCACTCAGCACACCCCGAGACAGGAAGAGGTGAGCTGAAGCGCATACGTACATTAGCGGACAGCTGGTTGGTCAGGTTCGCCACCTTCTCCTGGGACGACTCCAGCTCTCTCCTCAGCTTGCGGATTTGCTGTTGGGTAGGAAAGTTAACGGACAATTAGTGCGGGAGGGTGGAGAGGGCCGCGCCAGAAATAGACCTACGTCGACATTGATCATTCAGAGGTCATCATAAGAAACTGATGTGAGGCAGCTGATCAGGATGGGTCAGATGGTGGTACAAACAGAAGAGTGGACATTTTATGCAGATACGGCGAGGTCATGCTGGGAAACAGGGTGGCTAATGGGAATGGAGTCTTCAAAAAGGGCTAGACGATAATGAGAAGCAGGAGAGGGCCAAAGCTGTAAACTGATGAGGGCTACAAGCAAGGAAAACATGCCCCCCCCACCCCAACAGCCTGGCGGATGACTCTTCTTGGCCTTTGGGCGGTAATCTTGACGAGAAAAGCACTTTGGAGAAAAAGAAAGAGTGTGAAAAAGCAGACTCACCTCTCCCTGCATCCTCTCTTCAGCCTGAAAAAGCAAGAGGGTCCAGGAGAGAAAGACAGGAGAAGCATTTAGAGCCAAAGCGGGAATTTGGGGGGTTGGGGGAGGGCTGCCATGTAAGAGCCGGGAGCAGAGGGCGAGGGTCAAGGAAGGAGAGGAGTGTGCAATAACAGCTTTCATACCATCAATGTTAGATTTTAGTTTATCGCTAATTACATTAAATGTGTCTGCTGTCTACATGCTCAAAAACAAAAGGGACACCAACACTAGAGAGTTTGATTAAATGGACAGGGCGAGGACGTCCCTTAAAGTAACACAGGGTGTTTAAGGTTGGCCAGCTACTTAAAAAATGAAAATCCATCAGTGTTGATATTTTGAGTTTTATCCCTTAGGAGTAATTATTATTTATGTTACACTGAGAACCAAGCCCCCTCAAAATCAGCGAAATCCACATCAATGGACGGCCGGTGATCAACAATACAAAATGCTTCAGTTGGATCATGGGTAGAGTTTTAAAAGTAGGGCTATCTGATCCAACTAATGGGTCAGAACAAAATCGATTTCTGGAGTCCATTTGTGAGAAAAGGCCAGTAAATGAAGGAGTCAGATATCTGTGCTGTAATTATGTTAAGGACACATTTGCAGGCTGTAGCTGCAGACACCCAAAGCTGTGCACTGTCGATGGAGCACGGTAATCATATTTCAGTGTGGCACCATCATGAATACTGCCATACTCACCGAGGAGTAGCTGGAGGAGGCACTGGACGCCAGGGAGAGCACCGAACCGTGCACTGCAAAGACAGGCAGGGAGAGGGAAAGAGAGGCTTTTAAACCACCCCAACCATCCTGACACTCACCGCCCTACAAGCTCTAATGGAGGAGGCTCGACCTGAACGGGGAAAACGTCTCCTTATCGCGCAGTGGCTGACGGATGGTCTAGCCAAAATTTCCAAGATTAGCAGTGCGTGAACGCAGGACTGTTTACCCTGGAGGTACTGTTTTCGGGACATTGAACTGGTATGTGGCAGCGTGCCTGTGATCAGAAGGTCGCTGGTTCAAATCCCAAGGTTGAGCAAGGCCCTTAGCCCCCAATTGTTTGAGGAACTGTCAAACAATAAGAACTCTCTGCTAAATGAATGAAACGTAAAAATTCTATGTAAATGTAAATCATGACGACAGAGGGTGCCTAAGTAGTGCGCAAGCTCAGCTCCACGAAGGCTAGAGAAACCCGGGGCTGTCAGGAGTAGGATCGGGAGGCAGAGTGGGAGCGTGCCAGCCGCGCAGGAGCACCGAGCGGAGGTCAGCGGCATGCTCACCATCATCCCCCGGCTCCCGGAAGGATCCGGAGCGGATCATGCTCCGGGGGCGGTCTGCCAGCGACAGCGTGCTGCCCAGGGGGGAGACACCACACAGCTCGAAAGTGCCCTCATGCGCAGGGATGCTGTTGGAGCGGGTCATGCGGGGGGCACTGCCGGCGGCCAGGGGGGGCACTATGTGGGTGGGAGGAGGAGAGTGAGAACGGGTGGGTGCGAGGACAGGCGGACCCTGGCTGCACTGAAAATAGTGACAGCTGCAGAATATTATCTGTCATTAGTCGTTAGTATGGAATGTGGTGCAATACTTTGTATGGAATTCTCTGCACTGCTACTCCTTATTGCCATTTATTATTGTTTCTGTTTACTGCCGTTTATCAGTCTCTCTGTCTGTCTGGCTCACTACCTGTCTCATTGTCTGTCTCACTGTCTGCCTGTATATCTGTCTGCCTGCCTGATTCACTGTCTGCCTGTATATCTGCTTGCCTGTCTGTCTCACTATCTGTTTGTCTCTGTCTGTCTGTAAATCTGTCTGCCTCGCTGTCTGCCTGTCGGTCTCACTGCCTGCCTGTCTGTTTCACTGTCTATCTCTCTATCTGTCTGCCTGGCTGTCTGTCTCTGGCTGTCTGTCTATATATCTGTCTCTCTGTCTGCCAACCTGTCTGTCTATATATCTGTCTGTCTGCCAATTTGTCTGTCTGTCTATATATCTGTCTCTCTGTCTGCCAATCTGTATGTCTGTCTATATGTCTGTCTCTCTGACTGCCAACCTGTCTGTCTGTCTATATATCTGTCTCTCTGTCTGTCAATCTGTCTGTCTCTCTGCCTGTCTATATATCTGTCTGTCTGCCTGCCTGTCACTCTGACTGTCTGTTAAACACTGTAGGCGAGTCCAAAATGGTATCTCTGCGCAGGACACACTGCTCACCAACACCAGAGAAGGCTCCCTTCCCGACGAAGGTCTGTGAGACAGACGTGGGCGATGGCAGCTGTGGGGGGGTCTGGGACTCTGTCAGGCCCACGATGGCGTGGGAGTGGCGTCTCCCCTCGTCCTCCGATTGGCGGCTGCTGTGGAGGGAGAGGGATGGCCAGCGGAGATGGGTTATGCCCATATGGCTGAGAACCACATGGTCAGCTGCACGGCCAGCAGGGGGCAGCGTCCACGAGCCCCCGGCGACAAATCGAATTACCTTAATCCCTTCTTGGGCAGGGTGTTCCGGTCCCTCTGGGAGCTGAGAAGCAGAGGACAATGACATAATTAAATGGCCGATGGCACATTTGCGGAGATGCGACGGGTGCCCAAAACACAACAGGGGCACGAAACAATTATAGGACACAGATTTACTCCAGATTGCAATTAAAATCTGTCACTGGGCACATTGTATCAGGACCAGACTCACTTAAAGGATTATCAACCATCTGGGGCCACTTTAGTACTTACAGTACTGCAGATATAAATAAATCGCGTCAACAACAGGCTTCTAGAAATTACTAAACAAAAATGGGGAGGGCCACTCATGGTGTTTTATAACTGGGGGGCTCGGATTAACCATATGTGCAGCGCATGGTCGCAGACGGCCCCTTAATCAGCGGGACTGCGCAGTGTGTTTTACACATTGGTGTGCTGGACCTTTGCTAGCGCAGTAATATGCACAGGGAGCTCATGCTAGTGGGGACACCCCCCGGTACATGGGGTAACACAGACCCCACCCCCCCACTCGGGCCAATCAGAGTCTCTCCCAGCAGCCCCTCCCCCCGTCCGCACACACTGCCCCCTACTAGCCTTACTGCCATTATTTTGTTCCTAATGTGACATACCTGAACGAAGTTGTTTATATGTCATAATCACATGAAGTCCAGCAGCGGTGTTTGCCAACACCAAGATAGCATTTGTGTGGTCACTACACTAAATATTAAACACTCTCTACACTAAATATTAAATAATGTGTTCCTTATTTAGGAGATGCTGAAGTAGCATGTTCTGCTAACCAGCTAGCTAAAAACAATCTTCTGACTCTACTCACTAGCTATTTATTTAATTTGGAAACATGGGGTGGGGGAGCAGGGGTGCTCAGAACTGACTTTTTGAATGGGGCACCAGAATCAACAAACCCACCCCTGATGACACCCCGTTCACAAGCTCCTGCTACTGTTACATCGTAAACTGTACCATCCTGACTCATCTCCATGGTAACTTGTGGCCCAAGGTCTCTCCGGCTCAGCGTTTGTGACCTCGCCGTCATCGCTGCCCCCAGGGCTGATTTCCATGACACCAGCTGTGCCGAGGTTACAGAAGGTCCGGTAAGGTGACTTACACCCCGGTGACACAGCTTCCTACACAGTGCTGTGCGGCGCTGTGTTAATGAGGTCACGGGCTTCATGCACGAGGATAGAGCTGGTTCTGCCTGTGGAGACGACTACAGGACATCCCTTGCCGCAAAATGAATATTTAATGGATTTTAGCTGGCAGAAAGTCATGTATCCCGTAGTGACTGGAGAAATACACGCTGTCATTGCCTCATCTCGCCTACAGGTGGCACTGAACAGAGAGCGAGTGACTGCCACACTGATCCACAGGGGCCGCCAGTGTCAGGCGAGGCTGATGTGACTAAGTGTGTGTGTGTATGTGTGGGTGGGGGTTTAACTCATACAGTGATATTCAGGCCTGCATACTGTAAATGCCACCGAAACCTTTTTACTAAAGGTAAGTGCCTCTCCCAAGCGAAATGAAGCAGCAGCTCTGCAGCAGGATCAGGGTGACCAGACTGAGGAAGGGGTGGAGAAGCTGGTGATGATTTGGAGGCAAAGAAAGCTGATGCCCCCGGCCTTGCCATGCCTTCCAGCTGTGGGACCCTGCCCCAAAACGGCAGCACAACAATGGCGGGACCACGGCAGCCGGAAGGGGTAGCGGCCTACTTAAACCGGGGCTGGTGTGGTTCAGACTGTTACCATCAGGCAGTCCTGTTGTACCTTTGAGCAGGGTAGCTGCTTCCCTAGAAACAGCCTTAAATGGTAACTAATTGATGCAGGAGCTCTGATTCTAGCATGTCTGTATCCAAACAGTCACTTTCGCCCCCCCCCCCCATTTATTTGAAAAATCTAAATAAATAGCCAGCAAGTAGAGTCAGAAGATGGTAGCTAGCTAGATACTTAGCAGAACATGCTCCTTAAGCATCTACTAAATAAAGAATGTGTGTATTTAATATTTAGTGTGGAGACTGTCTGTGGCCAGCAGGGGGCGCATGTAGATGCGTGCTTTAAGCGGTGGCAAACACCACCACTGTTAGCCTCCATCAGTAGCGTTTGGTGAAGGGTTTCAGTTTGGGGGTGGGAATGATTGATGTACCTTTCTGGAAGCGCAAGGGAGGTTTTGCTGCTGGGGGCCCACCCTACTGGGGGCCTCTCCTCGTCTTGGGGCTGGGGGCCAGGGTAGCTGTCGGAGGGCGGCAGACTCATGGGGAGGGACAGTGACTCCATGCTGCGGTGCAGGCCCGACAGGCGGGGGTACGGCAGGGCTGAGTCACCGAAGCAGCTCGGGGAGTTAACGTTGAGGATGGGGGCGGGGCTGGGCGTCAGGCAGGGCGCCACCACGCTGCTGGGTGCCGGCAGGTCCTGGAGCTTGGAGTACGACGGCTCTTTGGGTGGGGGCTCCACATTCACGGCCAGGTCGGCGTCCACGCTGTTGGAGTTCAGGCTGTCCAGCTGGGCCAGGCAGGCTGGTTTGCCGAGCGGCAGCTTAGCCTGAGCTCTGCAAATCAGATGCCAGAAGGAGAGGTCGGTCACTGCCACCAGCGTGGTGCTCTGGGGGCCTCGCAGAAGCGGGGGGGACTTCAGCACCCCCAAGTGCTAAGTGTTTCCTGTCCCACTGAGCCTCAGCAGCTAAAGCTGCATTTTGAATGTAACCCTGCACCGGAAGGGACTTATGTAGAATCAAGCAGGCATTTTAACACATCAACACACGCTTTGGGGGTGGGAGAGGGGTGGGGGCAGAGTTTTGTAAAGATGGCTGGTTGACTGCCTTTCTGAGCAGTGGTAGATAGTTTGGGGCCAGAAAGTAAAATTCCAGACCAAAACTTTTGTTTCAACCAACCTGTTGACTACTAGATTGTGGCTCTTTATACTCGACTGGCTGGTTGAGACTAAATTTTAGTTTGGATTTTTACTTTCTGGACCTGAACTGTCCACCTCTGCATGAGTATGTGAATTCACCTCGGATTTCGATTTTAGCAGAGGGTAATACACGAACGCCTTCACCCCCCGCAGATGTCAGGGCTGAGAGGCTCTGCGAGAGTTTTAAGCAGACAGAGGGCCTTTTAGGGCCTTCAGCAGGACTAGTACACAGGTGGGGCCTCGCCAATGTATTCCTCAGTTCATTATTCAGCTCAGATGGGCTCCACAGATGAAAGGTATAAATTTAGGCATCAGCTATGTGGGCCGACTGCTTCCCTTTCTCAAGCTGTGTCCGGCTACAGGCCCTGGATTAAGGAGGGTGGTCAGGAGATGCCTGTTTGGAAGGCGTAGGCTCCAGAACAGGGCACAGAGTCTGGACACAGACCAACATTAACTCATCTTAACATCTGGATACCAGCCCATGGCAGAACCTGGGCCTAAGCTAGAGTAAGGCTTGCAGACAATAATTTATCAGCAATATCTATTAAAATGAGAAAAACTCATAGACTACAGAAAAATTGCCTTTGATTACCTTAGCTAATTTGTATATATACTGCTGTTTAGGCACTGAAATAACATTCTGAAGATATAGAGAGAAGATATACACTAAACTGCCAGGTGGAGGTTATGGGTTTGTGTATATCCTTGGATACTGATGGGCTGGGGGCGATGCCAAGAGCTGCTTCAGGGGGGGTCATTCTTATCAGTCCTACCCCTGCCACCACACAACAACCAATCGGCATCCTACTGTGTCTGCGGTCAACCAATAGAAGACCTTGGTGTGCCGGCCAATTAAAGACAAAAGCGTGCTTTTAAAACCCTGAAATTCCATTCAGTTTTTTTCTTCAAAACCCTTTACACTTGGGAGTCCAGTGAGGAGAGTTTTACAAGGGAAACGGCTCATTTAGCAATCAGAGGGCTCCCAGCTACCACTTTTACAGTCTACCTCAACGCTTGCCAGCGCCATAACTTTTAACAAAATGTAACTCAGAAGTGAAAATAAAGCCACATTCTGTATGGGGGAAGGAACGATTTGGGCGGTAAAGCCCCAAACTTCAGCCGAGGGGCTGCCTGTCACTACTCACAGCGGGAATGTAGCCCCACCCTGAAAAAAGCTGCTCTTTATCCATGTGGCTACAACTAACAGGTCAGAAACCACCCCCCCCCCCCCAGGAAACCTATAGAAGGTTCAGTGGCTTTAGGAATCAGGATGGTAGCACACAAAGAGGCCTGGTTTTTGTTACATTGTTGATGAAAAGATAGTTAGACCTGTGATGGGAAGGTTCCAGTTTAGAATCCTGAGCTTGGCAGAGTATTTCCATTCTGCCCCCCGAAAAATGCTCCAGGGGTGCTGGATGGACAGCTGACCCTGTACTGAGACCAAAGCTTCAGCTTCTCCTCTATAAATGCGTGTCTTGAAGAGAGAGCATGATGGGATATGAGAAAAGTAATACATTCCAATGTAGCTAAGCAAATAAAGTTTCCTTTCAGGGCGGGTACCTGTGCGTGCTGGGGGAGGGTAACTCAGACAGCTTGCCCCCGGTGGATGGCCGTGGGCCCGGCATTTTGGACCCCGCTTCTCCGGGGACCTGAGTGGACTTGAGCAGGCCGCACTCGGATTCCGAGGCCCCCGCTTTGGCTTTGGCCTTCTCCTTCTCGCGGTCCGTCTGGTTCACGGGCCCGGCTCCAGCGCGCCCCCCCGCCTTAGCGGCCATCTCCTTCAGCCGGGAGCCACCAGCACCCCCGGTGGCGCAGGTGAGCGACACGGGTTTGAGGCTGAGCAGGCTGGTGTCCATGCTGCTGCTGATGGGCCGGGGACCGGCGCGGCCAGTCAGGCTCATGGCGCTGGACTTGGCAGGGCGCGGCAGGCTGCGGTACTGGATGTTAGTGCGGGCGTTAGGCGAGAGAAATCCGGGCTCGCAGTTGGAGACATCCAGGCTAGTCTTCCTCCCGCCGCTGCCCGTACTTCCCCCCCCTCCTCCCCCCCCCCCACCGACTGGTTTCACGGGGATGCCGGAGGAGCGGGGAGTCTTGCCCACGGTCGCCGAGCCGCCGGATATGGTGGTGCCCCCTGCTGTCATGACTGTGGCAGTACCGGTAGCTGGGGTTAGCTTCTTGTACCCGAAGGACCCGGATGGAGAGGGACGCACAAGGCCGGAGGGGGGTTTCCTAATCTCGCACCGCTCCTTGCCGGCATCAGAGCAGGACCGCTGGAGCCCTGTGGCCTTCACTGCCATCTTGGCCTTGTCTAAGGCTTTCTGGTCACTCCTGGGAGCTGGATGAAAGTAAGACAGAAAAACTTGATTGTGAAGAAAGCTGAGGTTTATCCATTCTATTGTTAGCGGACTCACACTTCTTTTACTTCATTGCCAGGTTTTTATTTCCCAAGCCTGTAACCCAAAATAGGTTCCCCGGACAGGAAGTAAGGAAAGATAGATTAAACAGAAAGTGGTCCACACCCTCCTGGAAACCTGCTTTTAATACCAGTTTTCCACTATATGTTTCCACAGAAAACCTCAATGCGGTACTCAGTGGCCGGAACAGGCCAAGTCGGACACGGGTAATTCCAAAACCCGAAAGACGAGCACCATGAACACCTCAAATACCACAATATTCACGCCCAATCCCAGTTCAATTAGCTAAGCCAGGATGAATTATCTATTTGAAGCACCCTCTGTCATTCACAGGTGGTTTCTATCCTTCACAGCACCATGTGCACATAGTCTATCCTTCACAGCACCCTCTATCATTCACATGTATAGTGTACTCCTTCACAGCACCCTCTGACATTCACATGTATAGTGTACTCCTTGACCACACCCTCTGACATTCACATGTTTACTGTACTCCTTCACAGCACCCTCTGACATTCACATGCATAGTGTACTCCTTTACAGCACCCTCTGACATTCACATGTATAGTGTACTCCTTCACAACACCCTCTGACATTCACATGCATAGTGTACTCCTTTACAGCACCCCCTGACATTCACAACTAGTCTGTCCTTCACAGCACCCTCTATCATTCACGTGTAGTGTACTCTTTCACAGCACCCTCTGACATTCACATGTATACTGTACTCCTTCACAGCACCCTCTGACATTCACATGCATAGTGTACTCTTTAACAGCACCCTCTGACATTCACATGTATAGTGTGCTCCTTCACAGCACCATCTGACATTCACATGCATAGTGTACTCC
>JAODKL010000038.1:11683281-11703963 GCA_026780765.1 Petrocephalus schoutedeni
GGGAGCAGTGAGCCCACCCCTGCATCAGGCATTAGCGCTAACACTAGGATTAGCTGTTCCATGGTGTGTTCTGTTGAAGCCTCATGCAGTCCTTTGCGGCCCTGAGCTGCGGTCAGGCACAAAGCTTGGGCACAATAAAATGAACATTATGCTAGCACAGAGCGGTGAAGCCAAGATCTGGCTAGTGCTCTGCTACACTGATATCACGCAAGCTTTTGTCCCCTTCACCCTCATTTGGCTCCAGAATGACTGATGTACAGCCCCAGCCGATCTCCAGTGTGAAGAATCATTTGTTAAAAGCCAGTTTGAGAAGCAGGTTTGACCCCCCCTCCTCCCCCAACACAAGGGGGTCACAGTACCCCGAGGGATCTCTCCGTTGGCCAGCTGGGGCCTGAGAATGCTCTCCGCATCTCAGAAAGTTCTGAGCCCTACAAATTGATTTCTCCCCCAAGCTGGTGCTGGTATGGGATTAATTACCGCCGGCATGGGAACAGCCAGCGGATGGTGAAGTCACTGTGAGCTTCTGCCAGCGTAAAACCAAGATGTCACCCGCTCGCCTGTGTATGGCTGTGCGGCGGAGCAGGCAGGCACACCATCTGTACAAACTAAAATGCTATACCTGTATAGAAATAACATGTACGAACAAGTTAATAACTTCATATACAAACAAGTTACAACCATTTTTTGTTTGTTTGTAATCCAATTCTCTTGATGGTCTGCATTACCTACAGTGTCAAACTAGTAGACACAGTGGTCAAGGCACATTTCTTTGTTAGTAGGGGAGCATTTTCCTTGATGGAGCAGATTCCTGTTTTACCCCACCGGGTCACAACTGCTGCCAATTGGGTTACAACACACAAAGTGTGCAGTTTTCTGCATTGAATCTGAGGAATTGTTGCTGAATCCATCCATCCATCTTCTGACCGCTTATCTGGTCAGCTTTAAGGAGCGGGGGCCTATCATAGCCGTCACAGGGTAAAATGGTGGGGTACACCCTGAACAAGATGCCAGGCACTCATTAATTGATTTATCAGAAAGTAATGAATCAGTATTCATTTCCATTAAAAAGCAATGAAAGTAGGCCTTTCTAATTATTACTGCTCATTTTAAGCATTTGAGGTTGAGTTGATGCCAATACTGCAAAATAACCACAGTGTTTACCAAGTTATGTCCACTTACACTTTCATATAGCAGTCAGTACAACTGGGTTAGAATATTCCAGCAAGATAAATTCAGTAAGTGCATCATATGACTAGTGACTCCAAGGACACAAAATACTCCAAATTATTGGAAACCCGTGTGTGGACAGTATGATGTTTAATATTTAAACGGTGCCTTTAAGGTATAATTGCTCTGAGGTCCATATGACCAAAATAGACACATATACCTACGACTACATACAACATGCACCAGCTTTACTCCACTGCATTGATTTCACATTATAAACTTGTATGTGTTAATTAGGGAATGGCCAGCTTGGTGTGTCAGTCTCTCACTAAGACTGGGGCTCTCTTCTCGGCCAAGCAGAAGGTTTACATCCTCCACTGATCCACAGATGTCTATCACACATTTGACATCAAATTTGCTTGTCTTCTAGCAGCTTGTCCACTCCTTGTCCCCTCTTAGGGGTGAAACACTGGGGGCAAAACACAGGAATTAATTATATGCAAGAAACAACTGGCTTTACTGGAATCTTAGTTTACTGATTTGTGGAGTCGACAGCGCACGAAGAAATTGCTTCAAGCATGATCCTGACACACGCACAGTTCCCTGGACACAGTTCCAGGGAGGACACAGGGTCCTGCTGGGTCCAGACAATAAACAGATGAGAAAGCATTTTACTCTTCTTAAAAGCCTAAAGAGCTTCAGGCTCAATGCTATAGCTCAGTGTTTCCCAATCCGATCCTCAGGGACCCACACTCAGTCTACATTTTTGTTCCCTCTGAGCTCCCTGCCAGACAGTCCATGTTTTTGCTCCAGGAGCTGGGTGGGAGCAAAAACATGAATTGTCTGTGGGTCTCTTAAGATACTTTTCAAGTCATTAAATACATTGAGGAAGTTAGATTATGGAGCCATGCCAAAGCCCTCATTCTCTGAACTATGATCTTTTCTTTTGGTGGAGGTGTGAACCACAATTTTGGTATCTAACCCTACCATCGTAGATAAAGGTGACAAGAGAGGACACAGCTTTGAATGGCCCCTTGAGTCCAGTCAGAGGAGGCTCTTATTGGTAATCCAAACACTCGTAATGCCAGTAATGAGGATTTGCACACAGATTTATCAGAATTTGTACCAGTTTCCCCAAAACCTGTGGTTCGGTTTTCAGGCCTGGTCTGGGATGTTGGGATTCATTTAGAGGACCTTAATTGTATTGCTAGCCAGGTTCTATTGCCAGGAATTCAGTCCACATGAGGCCGATGGATTGTGTCCTAGCGAAAGGTTACACGTGCCAGTCAGTGTCTATGGAAGACAACCTACAGGGCAGGTAAGCACAACTTTCCATGACTATCAGCCTTATTCTGTAACAAAACTACCTAAAGGGTAGTATATATCCAACTATACCCATGTAACTCATGTAAAGCGCCCTGGGACAACTCTGTTGTGAAGGGCGCTATATAAAAATAAATTGAATCGTATAGTATAATGGGGTTACATCACTTCAGCTGAGCTTAGCTCGCCATATTCCACATGCACTCATTGCAGAGCAGCCAGTTATAGAAAGTGTCATTGTATTGTACTGATTGCCAACCACAACCGCCTCGCAGTCTTTGTGTTGGCTTCAACTCAATAATGGAACACATTAAAGCTGCCAACCCTAGCAACAAACGCAACTGTTAAGCATTGTATAATTAATACTGTCAAAAGTCTACCACGGGGGAAACAACCCAGGGCTAGCTTTGCCATAAGACGCTTTTCTTAGGCACCGCTAAACAGGAAAGCAAAGCAGCCGACCTGTAGGGGCCGGTTTGGGGTAAAGACATGATCTGTGAATCATACATCCAAGTCGCTGTCTTATCCAGAGTCACTCAGTATACCAAGCTTCCCATTTGCGGTATCAGATATTCACAGAAGTAATACTTTGTCAGGGCAACAACTAACATTATTCTTATATTATTATTTAAGATTTTTTCACAAGAATCACCTATTTGTAAAGGTGAAAATTTTAAGAAAAGAGATAAGATTATGAGGTAAAATATTATGTTTCTTTGAGACTCAAACCATCATCTTATAGCTATCCTTAGCCACCACAGTGCCTGACATCCGCCTTCTGATCATAAACCCAGCTTGAAATCAACTCTATAGGATGTTGCTGCCTGTATATAAACAAAGTCCTAACAGGTAGTCGGGGAAGGCATTGTTTGCACATTCTGTCAATCAGTGGCATGAAACCCAGCATGGTAAATCCAACTTGTGGTGAGAGGCGTCGGCGGGGGTAAAAAGGGGGGTAATATTACAAACGGTAGATGAGCAGCTCCCTGTGTCGGCACGGTCAACGGGGCTGCGAATAATCGATGTTACGAAACCGCCAAAGCACAACCGGACACGGAGGCTGGCAAAGTGCCTTCAGATGCAGCAGTGATGGCTACACCCCCCAGGGAAACAAGCAGGAAGTGACTCCAGTCTAGATTTCCCATTATCTGTGTTTGTTCTGCCT
Organism: Petrocephalus schoutedeni; assembly: GCA_026780765.1. NCBI lineage: Eukaryota > Metazoa > Chordata > Actinopteri > Osteoglossiformes > Mormyridae > Petrocephalus > Petrocephalus schoutedeni. The sequence goes on from JAODKL010000038.1 coordinate 11,686,937, forward strand.
GGTAATATGGTTTTCCAAAACAAGCCAATCAGGTCTACTGCATTCTGATTGGTTAACATGTGCTCAGCAGCAGTGTTTACCAATCGAGTGCCAAATGAGGGTAGCAGGCTCCGGTGAATAGCAGGGGCTCGTGGAATGCAGCAAACCTTGGAGACCTACATTACCACTGCCCAATGGAAGTGTTCACCACCCCTCAAACCACACATTTGTGTAGGGCCTCCTTTTGGCCATGAACCTATGCTAAATATTGAATAACCACATTCCTTATTTAGGAGATGCTGAAGCAGCATGTTTTGCTAACCAGCTAGCTAGCTACCATCTTTGGCTGGGCTTGCTAGCTATTTATTTAGCTATTGAAAAAATTGCGGGAAAGGGGTGAGTAGGGGCCCCTGAAACAACAAACTCGCCCTTGAATATACTCAGTCCATTTTATTGTTAAGGATAATGCACAGCTGCCTAATCACTCACTTAAGACTCCCTGCAAGCCTGACCAGAATAAGCAGGCGTAAATGGATGAACGAATAAATTGTTAGTCATTAACAAATATAAATGAAGGTTGTTTACAACACATACGATTATTTAGATCAACCATTAGTAGGAAGATGTTCTTAGATAATACTGATGACTATATTTGTTATTTTCGCAGGAAGTGCTCATCAACAGCAGATAAACTGTTGGAATGTTTCTGCACAGGAAGGTTTTTATAACCTTTAGTTGACCTTTGAACAAATGATATACAAACTGTTGTTTTCTGTAGTCTCTTCTGTTGGCTTATCTCTAAAACACAGTGCATAGAAATGTAATACCGAACAGATCAGCTTGTGTGCCCCCACCTGTTCTAGTCATTGTTTCATATACCGAAAACAAACCTCCTTTCTTACAGTTTTCCACTAGACTTCGAGCAAGAGCCTTTCTTCCCTTCTGCAGTCGTTACGAGTCACCCGGCAGCTGGAAAACAGGAAGTGGAAAAAACAGGAAGCGGAAAAAAACAGAGGCCGCTTCCTTTGGCCAGACCGGCGAGGCGCACGTGGCCCATCCCGGCCCGGCCGTGCCACATCAGAGAAACCGTGAGGCTTATAAATAGCTCCAGAATTCCCCTCCAGAGCCAGGAGCTAAGAGCTAACAGCTAAAAGGCACAAGTAAAAAGCGGGAAGAGAGCGGCGCTCTGCACCTCAAGCTGAAAATCAATCACTTTTCAATAAAAGACGATGGAGACATTACACAGCCCATTGTGCAGTACTATATATTTCTGTATATATTTATTTGCCACAGTATTCCCTGCAATAATTTATCTGACATTCTTTGCAGTTATTGATATTGTGTTGTGCTACTGTAGACCTTCAATTTTCTTCTAAATTAATAAAGTATCTATCTATCTATCTATACATCTATCGGTAGTAAGTCCAGCATCCATCATTCATAATCCATCATTCCACCAGAGAGTGTTTTTCCGCCTTATATGACAGCTGAGAAATCGCCTTTGCCAGTCTTCCAGGCCCGTTCCCATGACCGCTCGATTTCTTTGCATACTTCAGGAGGGAATCAGAGCGTGAGGAGAGGCAGGGTATGATGGGGGCTTGACACGTGAAGAGGAAGCCTCAATCCCTGCCTACCCGCATGAACATGTCGTGTCCTGAGTGTCATTATTCTCAGCTAGCTGAGCACCAGCAGCTCCTGTACTCAATCTAGGTGACCAGCAGGCCTGACCCACCCAAGTACAAGCCAACCACTTACTGATTTTTTTTATTATTATTGTAGAAAAGGAAGGGAAACAAGCTGGATTGAAAATTTTTAAGATGGACCCAAACACCCTCCAGACCTTCCTGAGAAACCCACCCACCATCTTAGAGCTGGAGCTGGACCCGGTGACTAGTGGAGATGGGATGACCTCAGCAATACTAGTCAGGCTTTTCACTCATCGTCACGCTTAACTTAACTAATTCGCACTCTCCATGGGAGGGCGCCAGCGAGTACCAGGTCCTTCCTCCCCAGCTCGGTGAAGAACATGCAGCCACAGCTGTGGCTTTGCCGAAGGCTGAATCCCAGCCAGGAGACGGCAAGCCTGGCCGGATTATACGCTCGATGCCAGAGTCCCGTGTCAGCCAAAACAAGCTATAAAGTTCAGACCCATGGAAAAGTCGTTCTCAGCCAGCATGAAACACAGAGCTGTGCCTTTGTGGTGCATGTCCAAGTCAAGGGGCTGGGGAACAGGGAACAACCCATCCCATTCGGGTGACCTGAGTTACAGTTTAGGCACAGACCTGAGTTCCATTATGTTTCTTGCTTGGAAAAGTACAATTCATCATAATTGATACACACAACACGCTCTGCTATGTCCGACTAATACTGTGACAAAAAGATTTAGTATAAAATCTGAATTTTATACTGTGGATACTAGTCCACATTTTCACTTAAGTCAATAACTAGCTACATAAGGATGTAAGCTTATATACTGTATTATCATATAAGCTATATAATATCCCACATTACAATCCAGTCAGAGGTTAAATACAGTGCCAAAGAAAGAGGAAGCCCCTTAATAAGGGTTCATCTGGGCCTGTGAAACAGCACTTTCAGCTAAATCATTAGATTGCACAAGACGCATTAAAGGTTACAGCTCATTGCCAGCTGCTCATTCTGGTGGCAGAGAGATCAGTGGAGGTGAAGGATCTGGCGAGCACCGTGTTCGGTAGCCAGCACTCTTGGGGAACGTCCCAATGACCACATCCTGCTGGTTCCGAGCTTTGGATTCCTTGCCGGGGCAATCCTGGGGCACTGGTACATCCTGAAACAAATCCATTCTTTTCCAGATGACATCTTCTAGTCCATAAACAATGGCCACCAGGGTATTCAGGTTGGATGGGTTTGAAGTGTGTGTTTCTCATCACAAATGGTCACTTTGTTCAACTGGGACAGGGAAGTTGGGTCCAAGAATGTTCTGATCAAAGCCTATAATACTAGTTTCCACACCTGCTGTATTTAACATGTCCACGTTCAGCATTATGCTTTAATGTTGAGTTTTATGGGAAACGAATGCATGCCGGCATTGTGGGATAACCCTCCCTGTGGTGCAGAGCCGAGGCACACAGATGACTTAAGAGCCAAAGTGGTATGTTTCAGAGGAGCTGACGAACGAAAAGAGGCCCAGCTCAACACGACAAATGACATCATAAAATTGGCCTGGAATTACTACAAGTCACTTTCATACAAGGCCAATGTGTAAAAAAAAACACTGAATCACAGTACTATTTAACCTGGGAGTAATGCCATGCCAGACTCATAATGAAAATCCTATTATGGACAATTACTTTTGAAGTCAAACTTTGCTGTTTGCTAATGTGATTACACTGAGACCATAGTCACCATCATAAAAATACAAACTACAGGAAATCATTTAGGCTATGTTTGGCCCAGCCTTTTTTGATGTCTGCCACACAGTCCCTGGTCAGTACACCTGTTTTGCCAACTCACAGTTGCTTTTCATTGGAACGATGAGAACCACAGCCAGCCCACCTGTGAGAAGAATGGCAAGCTTCTGCCTCAGAAGTTATATGATCGGAACCTAGACTAACCCAAACCTCCAGCAGATACACTAGGAGCATCTACCCTGGCTGGGGAGAATCCTTGTTCGCCCAGTGCTTGTCTGGCCTGCGCATGTCCATCTCCATGGATGTCTCTCGCACACCCACAGTCCAGAACCACTAGGGGTTGGAGACAGATGGCACTCCGGAGGCTTCTCAATGCTCATAGTGTTGGCACCCTTGTGCAAACACTGCTCCCCACAAGGGGCCTACCAGATTCACTCACTCACCACATCATACATCAGATGAGCTTCATTATCGCCTAAGTCAGAGTTCTCAAACTCAAATGGGGGGGGGGCACCTGAATTATATTTTGAGCAGAAAGAGAAATGAGAGCGAACAAAAAACATATATCTCATTATTCCTAAACTATAGGACAACTAAGTCTATGTCGGTTACTTAAACACAAAATTTCAAAGGGGAAAATGAAAGATTGACCCCAAGGCCAAATTTTATGAAGAATTATAAGCATGTAATGGGCTGTATAGAAATAGGAGACTTAAACTCTCCTAAACTGTTGTATGCTCGGGGTCTTTAGACCCCTCAAACCTCATCATGAGAAATCCAAGTTCATTCCTACCATGCGAAACTCATCGGGCAGCCGCTAAATATTTTATTACACCAACTGCAGGATATTGTGAGAAGCACTGGCAGCCAAATAACGCGGCCATGCTCAGTGATTTGCAGCCCTCGAACTGCAATACCCCCTTAGAGGAATCACAGCGGCACACAGAGCAGCCTTTACTGGGCTCATCTGAAACATTGTTGACTTTCTCCTTCGTTGGCACCCAATGGCTTATCCCGAAGTTTGAATGCTTCTCCAGAGCGTCCATTGGATGGACTCAAAGTCTCGGAACACCAAAGACCATCTGCTCCTGTCGTACTTTATTTTGCTCCTCCTTTTGGTATTTCAGGGTCTGCTGGTCATCAGAAGCTGAGTTCCTCACCGATCCAGGCTTCCGTCGGGCTGCCTGATGTCAGATTAGGAAATGCTTGCGGCACTCTGCCTGTTGTTTTAAGTCCCAGTGCTCGCCATGTGCTAGATGGAGAAGTCGTACAGGGGGTCAGAAGAAGAGGAGACGGGATGGGGTTGCGGGGCACCTCTTTTGATTTTGAGAGGTTTATCAAACGGCAAAGTCTAGCTGAGGGATGGCTATTGGGCAGATGCTGGTTTAGGGGGTCAGGTGATGTGGGCAAGTGACGAGGACTGGGGTGTGGATTCAACCTCAAATCCCAGCCCGTCCCCTGCAACAATAATAGTTGTCCCTGATACCCAAAAGAAGTCAGACATCGATGTTACATTTTAGATGGCCAAACAGTTTTGAGAAAGCACAGTCCCAGGAGTAATTGGGGTTAAGGGCTCTGCTTAGGAGCCCAATGGTGACATAACTCTGCTGACTCGTGGGATTTGAACAAGCAACCTTCATGTCACTGGCATAGAATCCAAACCCACTGAGCTACACTCTTCCCACTACAGCCCAGAATTATGAGCTGTGTCCCGATCCTGCTGTAGGAGGTTGAATTCGGCAGCATTCCACAGCTGGTATGTTATCTGCCACATTGCGGCATTAACCCTTAGTGGACGCATTCGTTTTAGGGACAACGGAGGCCACGGTGAAGCAGAGAAGCCCGATCTGCTTAGCGTGCCACCACTCCACCGCTCTAAGGGCTCCTCGCCATGTGATTCTCACAGGACAGCTGCGGATGGAGGTCGCGAGGCCCCCCCACTGGTCCGGAACATCCACGACACAAAGGAGCTTTGTGTGCAAGAGTAAAAACAGACGAACCAGCGCAAATCACAGCTTCAGCACAGCAGTGAAGGGACCGTCTGTACCGTGACACTATAAGCAAACAGTCTGGCTGGAACCCGGCAACACAGCCTGTTATAAACACGAGGTGGATGGCCGGGCTGACGGCGAGGCACTCGAACGGCTGCTTAGCAGGAGACAATGTGGGCCTCCGTTCTCTGAAAATGAAAACCCCATTGTCGTCCAGAGGCATGCGGTGGGACGTATCCACTACGTACAAGCCCCATGAATTAGCATACTTCTACATCCAATAACTGGCTTCTTTATCCATTGGGCAATTGAAATGACAATGTAACATTTGGGCTTCAGTGAACGTGCCCATTGTTTGTTCCCACTATTGCCATTCTTTTAGTTGAATCCAGCTAAGATTACAGATTTTATTAGCATTTAATATCTTCTATGATCTGACCTCAAAGTTTGCAGCTGGGTATTGTTTTATGCATATTAGTGGTCTCATGCGGACCCTCCACCCCCTTCTGAATTACAGCACTTTTCCGCCTTGCTGACGTACATCAGGTCATGTCTGGCAAAAGTGTGATACCCACTAAAGACAACCAAAGAAAGACTCACAAAGGCGGTGAATTAATGCCTTGTCATCATTTCAGGGGATGATTCATCGCATGGGGCATAAACTAGGAATTGTTTAACCTTTCACTCTTTGCCTATTCAGTGCTCTGCAATTTGTTTTTTTTTTTTTCAAAGCGCCAGCTGTTTCTCCTTTCCTGAGAATAACGTGCTTTCAACCTCAGCTCCTGAGCCCAGAGCCTAGATTGCGTTGCTTTACACTCAATATAAATCCATGCGCATCCTCTTGCAAGTGTGATATGGATCAATTACGATTTAGAATTAGTTTTATAGTGCGAGGATTAGAGACAGAATGTGGGGAGTGTTACCAGACAACCTCTCAACCATCATGCAAAACTACAGCGAGGACAAACCCTGCATGGCTGGACGGAGCTCTTAGACGCATCCTCTATAATTGACAAGAAGGAGCTAAAAATATGTGCCAAGACCAACCCTGGTGGAGAAAAACGCAGGGGAGGGAACAGCGTGCGCTTCCTGAAAGCCAGGTCGTGATACGTCTGAACGTCGGCCTACTCAAGTCTTTTGAGTTCAGTCACATTGTTTCTTAAATGAAATCGAGAGCAGATTTCTAGAATCGAGAAGCAATGCATGCTGCAGTGATAGCTCCATCTGTAGATATATTACAGAAGTGCATCATGGAGCTTCGAAGGAAAACCTGCACTATGCTTATCCGTAACAGTGCAGCTATGCCGTGGACCCAGCTGCATTGTTCTACTCGGGAAAAATTAGGTTTGCCGGCAAGATTCGATTACGATTCTGCACACTGACACAGTGACATTAATGGCTTCAGTTATTGGATTAAATGGCCTCAAGTCTGCGAACTGCAAACACGCTACTGTCATGCATGACGTTTAGCTAGCAGCGGAGACATGCCTAGCAAAATAACCAAGGGCGGCATTTCGATATTGTTGATATACTGCTTGATCAAAAGGCATGTCTGCTTCAACAGGCATCAGAGACTAGTAGAAGTCTTAGCATGTGACAAACACAGACACAGATATTCAGAAATGCGTGACTGCTGGATGTATCGCTAATGGCTGTATGTTAAGATGCATCTCTGCATGTGGCCGCCAAGGAAGGGCTCTCCTGGTTTAGCAGATTCTAACCCACTTGGCGAGTGTAAATGCGGTTATGAAAATGGAGGACAGGAAGCACACTGAGCCCCCTGACAGTCAAACCACCCCCCCGCCCACCCCACTGGCCTCATTTACATTCAGATGACCCTTCGACAATGTCAGTAAGACAGTAACTCCCATATTTTGGCAAATAAAATTATTAATTCAAAATAATAATCTATTTTCTCCGCAACTGAATATCATCCCAAGGCGCTGGTAACAACAGTGTGGATGATGTGCAATGATACAAAAAAAGAAGTGAAACGTTTGTGATTTATGATAGCGAATAACTCTATCATAGGGCTGGAGCCTATGGAGCAAACCTCATCAGTGGCATACAGGAAGCAGCCAGGGCAATAAATAGTCAATAGTCGCAACATTTTGAAATAAAGGGCTTTGTGGTTGCACAGAAACACTGAAAGACTTGTGAAGGCACTGGACAAGGCTTTTTGAAGTGTCTCAGGAAACATGTTCCTTTGTGCCCTTGACTGAGAATGATGGGCAGTTTGAGGACATCACATTATTATTATTGCCGACTCGGCAAACTCAGTGGACGACACACATTATAGTGGACTCGATGAACTCGGAGGACAGCACGTGTAATCCTGGACTCAGCAAACTGTACTTAGTACCAAATCCCCAAAATGGTCCTCAGTCACCCTTGGTCATTGTAGTATCTAATGTTTCTCCTCTTCTACTACCAGACCACCTGATTTAGCTAATTAACCACTCCGTGAACCCATGAGTCGCCAAATTAGGCATGTCACTGATAGAGAAAGGGATGTATGAAATTTCCAGAGTGTCCCCAGGAGAAACCTGGACACCATGGACTATTTCAGTACATTAACAAGTCTATATTTAATTAAGGGCAAGACCTACTGGCCCAGAGGGCAAAATGATTGCTAATGTAATTCTTCTGGTCCACTAATACCCATCATTCGTTGAACTTTTCCTTCAGAATTAGTTGTGAGTCATACGCAAAGCCCCCTTTTTTACCAGCCATGAGGAAACACATTGTTTTGTATTGCAGACACAGGAAGACAGCAGAGATGCGGTATTTACGGGCTTCCTGGCCCACGTCTGCTAGCAGGATACAGGACAGCAATAGACATCCAGGTCAGAGAGGAGTGTGTGTCCAGAAACAGCTGGGTTAGGAGGTGGGCTAGGAAGCTCCACGAGGGATACGAAAGGGCTAATTCAGAGCCTGTCAATGGGGGGTCTTATCTCTGACCTGTGACCTGCCTGCTAACACACAGCCCCCCGCCCACACATGACAGGCCAAAGGGGAGGGCAGTATTACAGGGGATTCCTTATATCAGGGCCAGAACCGCAGAGGCACAGCTAAGCAGAGTGACATGCTAAGCTAATAAAGGTGCAGGAAATTGACTGATCTGTAAAGAGAACTTTACAGAGTATCAACTGAGTAGTAGTGTTGCTACTACTCACTGTTGATCTCAGGCTGCTGAAAATGGCTGACTTATCCTTCTCATTGTATAATAACTCTCTCAGAAAATGATCAATCACTCACATACCGGTTGCTCACTCACACCTGCTGATGCCCTCTTTGGAACTAGCACAGCGTAAGCGTAATACTACACACGCATGCCATGCTTGCCATGCTGCCACGTTTAGCGAGTATGAGAAATGCCATTCAGGAACAATCAGCCGGGAGTTTAGCAGGCAACACCAGCATGCAGATGAATGGGGAATCATTTTCGCTCCCAGTGCGACCTGTGCAATCCACTATGCCGCATGTAAACAAAACCGCCATCGCGAGCACTTAGTCATTGACTCCCCCAGGCAGGGGGCATCTCTTGCTTTTTTGTCCTCTCACTTTCCCCTCCAGTTAAAAAGGGAGGGGGGAGCACCATCTGTCAGTGACCCCCTCATCAATGGTGCGAGAGCTCGCGTTGTCACTGGCCAGTCTCTGAAGCCAATTTTGCGAACCCTGGTTTATTTGTGAGACTCCTATTTGTGGGTGGGAGTAGCGAGTGGCCATCAGGGCAGGGATCTGGGTCCAGGCGCTGCCATCGTACCACAGACCACCCGGCAGCCTTGTTGACATTTCCGCATTCAGTCAGCAATGCCAGTGCCGTATTCAGCCACAATTAGCCAAATTAGCCTCGACCGCACTTAGCTCAGCGTTATTATGCAAACAAACTCAACGACGTCTGCTAGCTACGCGTACCACTACCCCTCTGCTCTCCTGCAGTCGGATCCGAAGCACACGAAGCTCACCGAGGAGCGTCTGTCTACTGACCGAAGACGGCTGAGGTTTCCGAGTTTAAAGCTGTACCATGTTATTAGTGCCAGGAAACGGGTTAGGAACAGATGGCATTATTTCCAGAGCAGTCATGTCAACTGCAAAGCCCACAATGACAGGCAGGTCCCCAGCGAATGTCATAGGAGCGCAAATCGAGATGACTGCAGGGCTGGATAGAGGCGACGAGGAAGCAGGAGGGGTGGGAGGGGGCTCAGTTTTCCGGTTGGTAATCTGGCAGCAGTAGCAAAAAGCACTGGGCAGCAGGAAGAAGGTGACTGGCGATGGTTAGCCAGTACTTACCCAATATCTGACTGAAGAGCAACTGCTCCAGGTCTCCCAGCACAGTAACCACCAACTCGGGGTCCACCTTGAGGTAGGGCTTGCCTTCCCCGTCCACCGCCTGTCCCTTGCCCACGGGGCCAGGGGTGTCCGTGAGCTTTTTGGTGTTGGCATTAGCATTAGCTTTGCTGGAGAGGATCTCGTCGTCCGACTTGATGTCCTCGACCGGCTCGGGCACCTTGCTGATGGGCTTGACCTCGGCGTAGGGCCCCCTGGGTATCCGGCTGGGCTTGCCCAATGCAGTAGGGGCGGTCTGCGGGCTGAATGGCTTGGGCTTGCCCTGGAAGAGGGAATGCTCCGACTTCGAGAGGCTGCGGGACAGCAGACTGGCCCCCACGCCGCCGGCCAGCCCCGCCTCCTTCGGCTTGCCCGCCTTGAGGTGCACGCCGGGCGGCTTGCTCATGTCATCGCACCACTTGGGCTCGCAGAGCTGCATCTTCTTCTCGGCATCAGTAAGCACGCACAGGTTCGTGAGCGACTTCTGCTTGCGAAGGCCAACGGGGACAGGTGGGCGACCCTCAGGATTGCCTCCACGATACACCCGCAGCTCGCTTCGGGGGGCCGCCGCCGGGATCCCCGTCTTGCCCCGTCTGGCGGCCATGCTTCCCGACGTCCTCTTGCTCCCCACCTGGCTGTAGGTCTCGCTGCTCCCCTCTCGCTCTGCCTCGAGTGCTACCTCTCTGCCTTTCAGACTAGCCCCAAGCATCCCTCCTGCATGGAACCATTTGACAGCATCAGCAGAGTAGGCAGTGAGAAGCCAGAAAGAAGAAAACAATCCCCCCGCCCCCTGGGGCTCCTCTCTCTCGTGGGCCCCTCACCCCACAGAGCAACCCCTGGGGCTGCCTGGTGTGCGGGAGGAGCAGCAGTCCACTGAGGTCACGCTAATCCACGGGCCCCGTTTGCCTGTGAAATCCCCACACTCCCTATCCAGTCAGGCTGCTGCTGCAGCAGCTGCTTCTGGGCCGCCCAGCCTCTGCCTTTTCTCCCTCTCTCTCTCTCACTCTCTCTCTCATTCGTCCTCCCTGTGTCTCTCCTCCCTCCAGCAGTACCTCCTGCCGTTGAATCACACGGCGGCCGAATGACAGCGGAGGCAGGACCTAGCTGTGGTCCCACCCCTTTCTCACCCCCCCCCTCCCTGTTTTCTCTCTCTCTCATTTATAGATGCTTCGCTGTGCCTCTGTGTAAAGTGTGAAACTTAAGGGGCCAGCAATAAATTATCAGCCCCTTTACAAAAGCGTATTGCCACCCAAGTAGCGTCCTGTTCTCCCTTCCTGTCCCGATCATTTGTTCCCACCTCAAGTGCCCCTCATATTGACTGAGCCCACAATTATGCACGGCTGGATTCCCCACATAGAACATTTCTCCAGTGCTATAATAGGCACGAGTATAACTTAAGCACTGAATGCTAATACTAAGACTAAACAAAACAGCCCTCAGCTTTTCAGACAAAACATTGTACAGTGACTCTCATCCAGACTCAACCTGATGATTTTTTGTGTAAAACACTCCAAGGTGTATAACATAATTTCTAACGCTGTGACAGAAAAGGATGGATTTCTGTTCTTGCTTTTAGTTAATCAGATAACAAAACAATCCTTGTCGAGCTGCGTTTACCTCTACACTTCCTCTCCCTGTCATAACTGCCCAAAATTACGCTGGCTGACAGAAATGACTGGGAGCGTAAACATCAATCCATGCTGCACCCTGGAATAAATTCAGCACCAGCCAAATTTGCTGAGGTGGGGGTAGGGAAGACACCCCCCCACCACAATAACCCCTGTCATGTACAACGTCGGATTGATATGGCAGCCACAGAAATGCCCCCGCAGCTTTGCGTGGGACCCCCTCACCGGTGAATCCGAAGGGAAGGACAAGCAAGTCATACAAATCCTCACAGGCAGGTTTTAATATGGCCATTGTGTCATGCATAGAGCATCTGGGTCAGAGTGTAAAAAATTAACACCTTTTCATTTATATTTCATATTTTACTCCATTTTTTTTTTACTCCATATTTTATCCATTCAAAACATCTTTCTGTGGATTTCATGTATCCAAATCTTCATCATATGTGAGTAAAAGTTAATGGAATTATTACTATTAACAGAAAATGTGCAAAAGGAATAAATAAGTTGAAAACCTGATGATCTGAAGTTTCTGACAGCAAGGCTTTGCTTATTATGCCTTTCTGACTGTTGATGTTATCAGGCATTTAGGTCACATGTCTTGGGTGGTCTGAAATGTATAGTCCAAATGTAAAAAAAAACAGCAACTGTTTAAACAGGGCCAGTTGTTACCGATATTTTTTCACCCTCACAGAAATATTACGAAGAACATAAAGAATTTAAATTCTCCAGAACATGAACTGGCATGTTGTGTTTTAAATCATGTCAGATAAGAAATAGCTACACAGATTTTGGAACCAATTCACTGGAAGTGGTGACGCTTCGGTGTATCAAGTCTTCTCATGGGGGGAATCGTCTTAAATTGCACTGCTGTGACAGGGCTAAATTAATTTAGTTGCTATTACTACCCCTGCCTACATTCAATCAATGACTTCCGATTGGGATTCACGGGTGAATCCGTGGTCCACATATTCTATTCTCTGTAGAGGAGCACATGAAATCTTCATGAAATATAAATACTGTGTGCCTGTACCATTCACTCAGCAGAATTAGGTATCATGAGTACAGCTACATCTGGACTAGGATATGTGCACTACAGTGGTAAAAGCAGGCTAACAGCATTACTTTCACAGAAGTGTGAAAAAACAATGTCACCTGTGTCTTATTTCAGTGCAGAGACGTTACATCCAGTATTCAAAAGGGTGGGGAATTTAAATATGTATATATAAATATAACCAGGGCACACTCAACAAGACCGCCAATATGCAAAACACGGCAGATTCCAACTGAGCATTGCTCTGTTAAGAATGCAAACATGAAAAGATTCTGTGTTCTCATCATCAGATCATTATTTAACGGTTTTTGGAGTCCCTTACGTTCATTTTCATGCGAGATCAATTTTGTAGGCTTCTGTCTTGACTGGATTGGAGCCCTGAGGTCTATCAGAGTGGACATGATCGGTACCAGCGTCTGACCCAGTGGTATTACCAGTGCCACCCTAGGAGTATTTAGGTGTGTTGGATGGGCACCAGTGTTCGATCCATTGTGAGGCTGATGAGACTGCCCGCCCCCGTAGTCACCCCCGGTCAGACTACGGCTAACATTGGCCAACACAAGGACCATTCAAAGACTCACCAACAAGCATCCAGAGACAGGGGATCCCACTAGATTTTGCTGAGTCCCTGCAATGAATTTTACTGACCAGGGGGTGCTTCTATAAGCAGGGAAGGGGATCCAGTTGTAGTATCATGGTCAAATTGCTTTTGGTCTGCCAATTTGATATCCCTGTTCCACGGCATCCCAGGGAGACAGCGGCAGTTTTGTGCACGGTCTGAAGTCCTCAGCTGGATACTTAAAGCAATTAGCCACATTGTTTATTCACGAGTGTCGCCCCATGTGATTCTGGCGGGCTTTGGGTGCTGTGCCGAAGTCCTCAGGCTGGCCTCTCCTCACAGAAATGACTTTCATAAGCCCCGACAGTGACCTGCCTGTCCAGTGTACCTAGGCACAGAGCTGGCAAAGGCTTGAACACACCTCTCTGTTTACCTCCCCTGTTTACACCTCTGAAAGCTGCTGAAAGTACTGACCGCAAATCACATTCATCTCCCTGCAGGAATCACGGGCTGGATGGCCCCTTTAGCTCATAAAAGCCACATCAACTCGCATTAAGGCTATACTTTTCTTCGGGGCATTTTAACAGAAAGTACATGTCTTTCTGAAAGTCACAAGACAGGCCATTTCTCAGGCAGAAATATTCACGTCCTCAGAAACCTACACACAATCCGTCTTGTGCACGGTGCTTAAGGAGTTTGTTCCGCTCACAAGGTTAGGCCGTGCAGCATTCAGCCATATCAAGCGGGAGAGTGACTAATTCTGCACCAGCATCACACCCGCTGACCACAGGTCACCCGGAAGGATCTGCACAAAAGGCGGGGGAAGCTGTGCTTTCCCGAGAAGGATATCCTGAGACACTCGACGTTCTCCGAGAATCATCCACGACTCCGTTCGGACCACAATGGGACTTTCTGTGGGCTAGCGGGGTGGATTTAGAGACTGGATTTCCTGTTTCCCTTTCATGACTGTGTCATATGCTAAGGCAGGCCAAGTTAGCCAGGACCGTTCCATACATCACGTGGTCCCCACTGAGAACTTCCAGAAGGGATTCGGCCTTCTCCTCTGTAAGATGATCGACGTTTCATCACGGCTTCATTTGGGACAAGCAAACTCATCTGCAGCTCGTCTGGACTAAAAAATGGGCCTGAAGGCTCGTAAGTCAGGCGCACAAACCATGCTTGGCTGAGTCTAGAACAGCCATTCCCAGGCCGTTCGCAAAACGCTTCCTGGCAAATATTTACAGAGTTTGCGCATTCCTCCAGAGAAGCACCAACAGCCTTATTGAGAAATCAAGCCCTTGTGAGAGTATCTGGTCTGAACACGTTTCTTTGCAACTCAGTGATTGGAAAAACCTGTTATTTTGCCCGCAAGCGGTAGGTGGGCCACACCATAAAAGAGGGCCTTGCTCCTGACCTCTGTGATGACTTCCACCACCTCCAAAGGGATGGATGGCAGCTTTTATGCAACCAGATTAATAAATCATGCTTCATTAGGAATTTCAGTAAGTGTATTCTAGCCATGTTTATCAGACAGTCTTTCTCCGTTAATCAGCACCCCCTTCCCCCAGCATGTCGCAACTCTATCTCGCCACCCCACCCCCCATCCCAAACCAACGGCAGTTAATATTGTTCTTGATGTTTAAACAAAGAGCTTCTGCTCTGAAGGTAGGAAACACTGCAATATCACAGAGCTCCCTGTTTGAGTTCCTTTTTAAGTTCTGCTTAAACTCTAAATGTGCAGTCAAACCCCGCTCTAGCTTAGCGGACCCCTTCTCACCCGCCGGATTTATACTCGTCTTTGGCTCTGTGGGTTCCAAATAAAAAGCCTGAATATAGACGAAAATCCTCAGACAGCTGCGTTATGTCTTATTTCCAGCCCAGTCCTCCAGAGTCACACCTATTTTCGCGAAGATGGCCACTGTGGGAGCAGAGCGGCTGTAAATCGGTGACGATCTCCCCAGCTTTGGGAGCAGAAGTGCTGGAGCATCCTTTAGGAGCAGGAACAGCGTTTAGGAAAGAAACAAGCCGAGTGACACATACGGATGAGCTGAGGGTCACAGCCACCACTGTGCAGCTAGGTAGCTGAATAATATTGCCACACAGAAAAAGGAGTTATTTACAGTGTGTAGTGGTTTAGCTTTAATCTGGGTGAGAGCAGCATTATGGTTATTGCGATAGCCTCAGTTTACAGAATGATTAACCGCAAAAGTGACGCACCTCCACTGGCTTGTAAAAGTGTGGTTTCACTCTTTCCAGACGGCCCCTTAGCCCAGCATCACTCTTATGCGATATGCCTCATACACACACCTCCCAGGAGTTTCCCAGAATGCTCTGCTGCCACAGTCCTCTCCATGGAAACAGCACGGTGTGCCGTGCCGTCTGAGGCACTCGCCCTGTCCCTGTCACCCGAGCAACAGGCGACATCATGTGACATTTGCCATGTTTATACACTGGAGCATCTGCTGTGTGCGTTGGATAGTACATAGTGAGGCCACACTTGGTGTTGATTAAAATACTTATTGGATTGTCTCCGTTTTATTTGACTCTGAGAGGAGCTTGTCATTTGATTTCTGTAGAGAATGCCAGTAGCACTTAGCATGTGACCACATCTGCCTGTATGCAGTCGAGATTTAAGGAGCATCACTAAGGAACGGTTTTGTCTGTGTAGCTCCCTCTAGATGTAGGCTGGTGTCACTGACGCTGTCTAAGCAGACATTATTCTCTATTGCATCCACGGCCTGCCCTACTGATTCAATTCTGACTGTGACAGTGACACATATCAGTGTCACAGTGTTTGTATCACCAGCCACTTTGGGACAATTTTACCAGAGGGCTAGAAATCCCTATTCATTTAGACAAAAAAGAATGGATTACCCTCCAAAACATCTAGCACATCTTAGCATACCTTAGCTCATTGAATTCCCAGCTTAGGAAATAATTGTGTATTATTGCATGGACTGTTTGCTCCACTGTGGCTTTTAATGAGCACCTGTAATGCAGACATATAGGCACGCCTTTCTCCAGGCTAATTAAATACAAAGAACAGAATTTAATTAAAAAGCCTTAGTAATATAGCAGTGGACCAGAGATAACAGGCAGTTTGATCTGCCATTGAGGAAAGTCCAGCGGATCGTTCACAAGCATAACCTTCCGTTTAACTACTGTTTCTCTCCTATGCAAATAGAAACCCAGAGCTCACCTCCAACGGCTTTTCAGCCATTTATCCATTTGAATATTTTTACATTATCAGCCAACAGGCTGACTGTCATTGTGTGTTGATGACATGTGACATTATAACGGACAGCAGGAAAACAGTAATGGCCTCTTGATGTCATTGCAGTAAAAAACAGTCCACGCTTTTGCGGGAGTTGGGAGGGAGCAAAAATGTGAACCGTCTGCCGGGGAGCTGTCAGGAAAAAGGGCACAGCCCCCATGCAATTTTGTTCCACAAGGTACAAACATCCCCAGTGGCACAAAAATGTTCCACAGAATCCATTTCTGTACCTTAAAAGGCATTTTCAGACAGCCAGGGTACAATTGGCAGACACTGGAGGGCATAGCTCCAGTGACAAGTAATGGTACCCTCAAAGGTACAAATCAGTACTTTTGTCTGACAGTGTGGGAGGGAGCAAAATGTGGAGTGGACTGGAATAACTACCTTCTACTGACTGCAGGTGGAAAAAAAGCTTGAAAAAGGGCCAGGACCACAATATTCATGAATAACCTGTGATCTTCTACTAAAGAGTAATTAACCACAATATCATCCATTGACATTGACGTTTATTGAGTGGACACTTTCTACCGAAGCAGCATACATTTTTAAGAGAGCAGCATTAATCAGTCCCAGGAGCAATTGGGGGTTAAGCGTCTCACTAAAGGGCACAATGGTGACATCACTCTGCTGATTTGGATCACAGGCACTTCTGATCACAGGCGTGGTCACCTGACGCTTCGAGTCACACAACTCCCAGACCTAATTCGGGAAGAAGGTAAGGAGATTTCCTTGCCGTCTCGCACATCTCTCACCAAGGATTCTGGATTTTATCGCAAAACCAGAATTCAGCGTCCTCATCAAACTGTATTTGTGAACAGAAATACTTC